>CM053790.1:810366145-810583645 GCA_028749045.1 Cupressus sempervirens | reverse complement strand
ACTAGGCCTTGTTAGAAGTCTCAACCCTATTAGGAGTTGCTTCAACCCTATTAGGAGTTATTGGATCATATACAAATGTGTACAAGAAGAGCCCACAGCCCTAACATGCAACTATACAATTGAGTTCTTCAAGAGAAGAGATATACATACAAAAATGGATCACTTGTTGTACTTCACAATAGTTTTGATTGTCAATTCTTCATATAAGGAATGACTTCACATATATCAGTTTGCATCATATCTCACATTATCATATTATATAACATTACTTCACATCGCATATCATAATATCACAATTTCTTCTAACTTCACAATTGAAGTTCTTTACTTATATCAATCATATTAATAAATCCTTCCTTAGTCAGTTCACATATCATCCTTAGAGTTGGCTCATCAAGATTTAATAATTGAAACAATTCTTCAAGTCGTACAACTCAATCTACTGACTTGCTCTATTCTACACTATGAAGTAACTGCAAAGGTATTTCCTTCATAACTTGAACTTGGTTGCTCATATGGACATGCACACTGGTATGCATCATCAAAGTGACATCATGCATCTATGGTTAACTGTGCAAGAGAATATTCAAAGGAAATTTTTGCTATCAATAAATCTCATCATGCTACTATAATATTGTCCAAAACTTAGACAATTTTCCTTCACAAATAATCATAATTAAACTACAAAACATATGTTTCCATAAATGACAACCACATATCTCACCTTATTTGACTGATTGGTCATATTTCCAATAATCTACCCCTTTGGCATTGATGGTAACATTGTAGGAAAATTGGCTAAGTCCCAAAAATGTTGTCATACCAATCAAGGTAAACAATTATACATAACACAGTGAAAACATTATATTTATGTTTTGAATGTTGGAATGTTCAAATAGGAAGAGTACTTTTGAGAGGGGGTTGAATTAGAAGTAACTAGTTTTTATGCTTTTAAACTTTCATTAATCACATAATTGAAAGTAAAGCACATGTATGTAAACATATAAACAAACATGAAATGAAAACATGCATCAACACATGACATAAGAGATTTGGTAAACCAAAAACCCTCTAGGAATAAGAAGGTAAAACTGGGGTGCGGATGACACCTGCAAAAATTACTATAGCAATAAATATTCAACCACTTCTGATGGTCTGCCCTATGAAAGGCTTGCCTTGTTAAAGGCTTTACACTATATCAATAGTGACTTGGTTAGAGGATTTACAAACACTTACTTGAAGTGTCACCCTGTTAAAGGATTTACAATAGGTTGTTAAACCCACCTAATACATAGGTTTTTCATCACCTTCTCCAAAGCTTTTCCTACCTACCTATTAAGCTAACCTATCAATATAGGATTTCAGCATCTAATACAATAGTAAAAAATTATTAGAACATTTGACTTGATAGTATGCAGTCTCTAATTGTTGGATTTAGGCACTTGATCTGCTCTCTTCTGATATTGATCCTCTAAGATTTGGTATTTGATCTTGTCCCTTGTCTCTTGTGCTATTCTGATCAATAGGATATGAAATTGTTGCATTGTTCCTCTAAGTCTTTCCCTTTTCACATTGAAATTTCACTATAATCTCCCCATACACTATTCTCATCCACATTCCTAATGGGGTTTTTGACTTCCTTTTAAATATTATGAAAACTATGGGTTAGGTATGGATCTACGATCCACATTGAATCTCAAATTCTCGCTCATACCTTACATTTTTCTCATTAGTTGCATGCCTTCTCCATTTTTCTGATTGGCTACATGCAGATCACATAGGGAATTCATCCTTATCCTTTTTTCTTTTCAAAATCTCTCTATGTCAGCTCCAAAAGTAGTTTACATTTGAGTTTGTGAGGGCACAAACTCATATGTTGATTCTGTGTTACTCGGCACATAATATATTGTTGATGCTTGACACATGAATGTTCCTATATTGCTTAGCACATGTTACATTTTTGGATTGCTTGGCACCTATTACATTTCTGGATTGCTCAGTACATGAATATTCCTAAATCACTTGGCACATACTACACTCTGTCTTACTCAGAATCTATTACTTGCTTGGCACTTGTTAAGATTCTGACTCGACAACTACTATAACTCACTCGACATGCACAGTGTACTTGACATATATGGTGGAATTGGTTAAGTGTGTTGACCCTTGAATGTTAAGACCATTCTAAGACCAACAATCTCCCCCTTTGACATGAGTGTCAAAAACACTTAATTATGCATTAATGAACTGATCTAATTGAGTACAATCTTTATTCTTGCTCAACATACATGCAAAATTTCAAAAATTGTTTAAAATTTTGTGAGCAACATTATACCTTATGACTCCCCCTGTGTTGATTATGCCTAGTCCATTCTTGAAACTGAAATTTTATGCTGATGTGCCTGATTCTCTCTATTCTTTGTCATGTTCCTGTTCCCTATGTCAGATCTAGTTTCCACATGCTTGTCAAAATTTTGCATCTCCCCCTCACTTTGTCTTATTTCTTGTCCCTTTTTGGCTACCTATAGACTTCCACTTTATTCCCAAAATGAATGAAATAATGAAATCAAGATTATCAAAATTTGGTATTTCTCCATATATCTTCATATATATCTCGCCATCTTTTGACACTAATGGCAAAGGGTTCTAAGGAGTAATACCATACTTAGTTAAAAAATTATTGTTTACCTCCATTATTGTTTTCAAAGCTGCATCCCAATTCTCCAATGCAATGTCCAGTGACTTGTGCTGGATGGCAATCTCTGCAGCAAGATGTACAAGTCCATCTAGGGTAGAAAGATTTGGATCTTTCTTTTGGACTATTCCTACATATGCTTGCTCCTTGTGGAGGAACTCTAAGTGTGGGGTTATGGAGGACTAGATTTGCTATAAGATTGGAGAAAATACGCCAATCAAATCCATAAAATCCAAGAAAATTTGCATGCAAAAAAATTATCACGAAGAAGAAAAAGACAAGAAGAGGCAAGGGTTTGATCTGAAAATAGAAAAATTGTATTCAAACAAAGAAAAATATTATTCAATGGATTTGAAAATTTACAAAGAGATCAATCCTTATAAGAGGAAATCGAAACCTAAAAAGGGTAACCTAAAGCCTAAAAAAGCTAGGTTGCACATTATAATTAATAAAATATTAATTATATGCACCTACAAGATAGCTTAAGTAAACTAGAGTAATAGGAAACTTAATTAATTAAATGAAAGTGATTTAATTAATAAGTGAAAAAAACTAATTACTCTAACACCCCCCCTTAAGCGAAGCTCAAGAGGTAAGCTAACCTAGCATAGCTATGAAAGTAGAAAAATAGGTCTTGGCAACAAGGCTTGATCAGGTACTCAATACAACAAAATCTCTATGAAATAGAGAAATAGAGAAAACCACATGGGAAAAACCCTACTCCAAAAAGAGATAGCAAAGAATGTTCAAGAAGATAGGAAAAAAGAGAGATCATGAAGAGAACCACTGAAGCATGAAAAGTTGCAAAAATCTATCAAAAAGTGTTGATCTGTAGAACCTCCACAAAAATAGAAGGCATGAACTAAGTGTGTCTATATGGTAGATGATCCATCTCACCAAAATGCATAGGTAGCCAGCCACTACAATCACCTAGCATGTAGGATCAGGTACTAAATACATAGCTCAAACTAATGACCCATCAAACCAAGGATGCATTAGAACAATAGAATAACCCCCCCTTAATGCAAATGGGGTGAGGTGACAGGCAACTCAAAAGGTGGGCCAAAAATCTCCTACAACACAAGAACTAGACACATCGAGAGTGAGGTATAGACACCTATAAAGGCACATGTCACTGACATTGCATGAGGCAAAAGAGAAAGAGGGTACAAAATAGAAAACAACTATCCCCCCATGGCACTTTATAAAATAGTGTGAGTACAAAAAATCACAATGATGAAAAGGATCCCCAAATGTAAGAGTGACACTTTATCTTAGTATATTTTCATAAAGATGCTTACAATGAATATCAACAATAATTAAAAAAATTATAAGGCTGATACAATAGAAGGTACAACCCAAAAGAAAGCATCTAAAGCAACAAAATTGATCCCCGAACCTAAAACAACTAGGATATCCACCAGAATTCAAAAATATATAAGACTAAATAAAAGGTTCCTAGAGAAGAATCTGGAACAACAACTAGCATCACTGAAAAGAGTGTGGAAACAACTTTCCAATGATATAAAGAAGTCCAAAATTAGAGATCGATGCTCAATATATGCCTCCCATAGTGCAAAAAAAAACATCTAGCTTTGATTACCAAAATAGGCAAACAAACTACATCAAAACCCAAAAACACCTATACCAACATCTCCATGTCAAAACTAGCTTTCCAACACATTTTTCAAATTGAAAAAATATGTCTGTATGCTCAAGTTATGGAAAAAAACCTCTAGGGCCTTCGAAATGCATGAAAATTTATTATTTTAATTTAAAAAAAAAAAAAAAAAATTCAAAAAATTGTGCCACCGCGATGAGTGGTGGTTGAGCGGCAGTGGTCACTAGTAGTTGTTGCGGTCAACAAACTATCAGCGGTATAACTGCAGGCAATTACCGCTAACTGCCAGCGGTTGCGATGACCACAAACTATTTTTTTAAACCACCATGGAAAAAATGCCACTTTTCAAAAAAAAATTGAGATTTTTGATATTTTTTGCACCTCAGATAGTGTGCCAAGGGTCGTACAGCCCTATCGGGCAAATTTTTTTTGCCTCCCAGATCAATGTTGTCCAAATCAGACAAATTTTATATCAAAATTGGGGTTTTAACACCTTATAAATCCATCCATGAGGTCTATTTGACCTCAAACTACTATGAAAATCAATGACCCCCCTATTTTCTCATAAAAATGCAAAAAAACACTAGATTTGATCTACCAAACCCTTGTTCTCCCTTTTTCTTGAAACACTGAACAAGCTACAGTAGATCTGGCTCTGATACCATGTAGGATTTGAGACAATACACCAATCAAATCCTTGAAGCCCAAGAAAATTTGCATGCAAAAAACCTGTCATGGAGAAGAAAAATATAAGAAGAGGTAAGGGTTTGATCTGAAAATAGAAAAATTGTATTTAGACGAAGAAAAATATTATTCAATAGATTCAAAAATTTACAAAGAGATCAATCCTTATAAAAGGAGATCAAAACCCGAAAAAGGTAACCTAAAGCCTAAAAAAGCTAGGTTGCACATTATAATTAATAAAATATTAAGTATATGCACCTACGATATAGCTTAAGAAAACTAGAGTAATAGGAAACTTAATTAATTAAATCAAAGTGATTTAATTAGTAAGTGAAAACAACTAATTACTCTAACATTTGCATCAATTTTGCCTTTATGTTTGCCTCCTTTGTTGTTAACATAGCTAATTCCCTTTGTGTGTGAACCGTCCATGCAAAATGCTTCTCACTCTAAGCTAGATCTCTAGGTAATTGCATGCTAGAGATTTTCAAGTTCCTTTCCAAGCTCATTATGCGTTGATTGGTTTCTTGTGTGAAATTTGAAAAGTCACACAACTTTCTATACAATGAAAAAATGTTTTCAAGAACAATTTTGGCCTTATCTATTGTCTTGGCCAACTCTACATATTCAGGTGCAATTCCACTTGATATCTTCTCATTAACCTTTCCTTGAAAATTCTTTCTGACCATTCCATTAATTTTACATTTGTATCATGGTCCTCATTAGTCACCTGATCAACTATATCTAATAGTTGTTCTACTATAGGCCTCGTCTCATCTAGTGACTGTAAGTTGACGACATCCATGAAGATGTCCTTTATCTCATTCAATGCTTGCCTATACTTGTATTCTCTTCTTAATACTTGTCTCTTTCACCTATCCAGTGCACCTTTTATTTCATTTATCTTTTCTATGGTGAGGGTGTTGGATTCATAGGAGGGAATGATGATCTCTTCATCAAGTTTAGGATCTCCATAGTGAAGTATCCTAGCTACCTTTCTAGAGCTCAAGCCTGGTGTTTGAACTTGCATTGATATCATTTCAGTGCCAGACTTCTGAAGAGTCTGAGTGGGAGTATCAGTTTTTGGTAATTCAATCAGTGTCTATATTACAGCTTGCTCCTCATCTCTTGTCTCTTCCTTCTTTTCTTCTTGACTACCCTTATCACTAACAATTGTTGGGGGTGATCCTGTTAACTATTCTTGTTTTGTTGTTGCACTCAGCATCTGAAGTGCATCACTTGCTACTTTTGGTGGAGATGGTGGTGGAAGCAGTAGGAGTTTAGTAGTAGTGTATGTAAAAGGTTGTTCCTTTGGCTTCACCTTTTCTCTTTGAGGTGTTTCTACTACTCTTTGGAGTTCATCTACACTCACCAATATAGGGCTTGAACACAACTATGCCTATAGGGTAGATTGGTGAAGGATCTTTGAGAGATCCTCTACAGTTAAAGGATTGATGTTTTGACATGACATGCCAATAACATCCTTTATTTTTATGATATCTACAGGTGTAATAGTGGCATGAAGAGGGCTAGGAGGTGGCATTTGTGTATCTTGCACACTTTGTTCTTCCTATCCATCTAATGCCTTTTCCTCTCCTTTACCTATATTCTCCTCTTCTTCTTCTCTATTTGCTTCCTTTTCTGCTCTTCCTTCCTCACCTATCTTCTCCTCTTTCTTTCCTATTTCTTTTTCTTCTTTTCTCTTTGAGCTGGCCTCGAACTTAAATTCCTCATCAAATACATCATCAATTGACTTTTATATTGAATTCCACAATTTTGTGGATTTATTTACAACATCCTCTATCTTATTTTGGAGAATGCAAAATGCTCTATTTTTAGGAGAAATTTTTCTATTATGCCTTTTATTTGCCTTAGCTATTTGACCTTTAGTCAGGTCTGGCAGTATTCTAGCTAGGGTTGATTCTCTTATTTCCTTTTCCATTTGCAAAAAAAATTCCACTTATTTGCAACTATCTTATATAGCTCCTTGGGCATTGTACTATCTAACTCTAGAGGTGTGTGTTTGTATTCGGCCATCATTGCATACACTGATTCCTCTATTTTATTTTGCTCTTCTTTATTTAGCTTATTAAAGTCTATAGTCTTTAAACCATTCAAGTTTTCTTTTCTAATATTTACATATAATTTTTCAGTGGCTAACTTTGTGGGATGACTTACCACTTTAAACTGGTTGATGTCATCTGACTCTATTCTTTCTTCATTTGAGCCAGGCTGGGCAACATATCTCCTTCTCTTCCTCGGTTCTTCACTAGTCTGCTTTGTGGCTTTCTTCTTCTCTCTGGCTTTATCTTTTTCCTTTTGAGTTGTATCCCTAGTGGTAGCCCTTGTAGTAGGCTTCTTTTTTTTGACCTCAATGGGCTTTGTCCCCTTCTTTGCCTTGGGGTGGGATGCAGGCTAAGTTTTGGTTATTGGTGGCTTTGGCTTTAGTGGGTGCTTCCTTGGATTCTTCTTCCTCAACACCTTCTTCTTTTTCTTCTTCTAAGCCTTGTGTCAATTATTTTGGCTCTTTCCCTTGCTCACCTTCTTCCTCACTATCACCTTCTACTTCTTCTACCTTCTCTCTTGCTTCACCTTCAATATCTGCCCCAAATGTCTTCTTTATTTTTCTTATCATTTTATTTTTATTCTTGACTATAGAGGCTATCTTCAAATCTATTACCACCTTGGATTTGACAATATCATAAGTTCCAAAATGAGGAGCATCCTTGTCAATTTCTTCTGCAAGTAAAGCAGTGATCGCAGCTGAAGCTTGGCCTACATCAAGCTCATATCCAAGTGGCCTAAGCCATCTTACTCTAGGTATCACTGCTTGGATGTAGGTGTAATCTATGTCAACCAAGAAACAAATGTTATTTACATGTTGCTCAACCAGTGATATTGGTATCCTCATCCTTTGTTTCATGGACTTCTTGAAGTCCTCAAAGTAGCTTGTCATCTGAGCATCAAAATTTTCACCCATTTGCTCAATAAACTCATTGACTTATGTAAAAATTGTCTTGTTAGGATCCCATCTTACCTTTCCGACTGATGAAAATTCCTTCAAGACATAGAAAAATATGCAAACCAATACAGATCCAAATTTGCATTGAGCTCCTTTAGATTTCCTTATGGCTCCCAAATTTTCATTGATTTGTTGTAGCATGAGCTTTGTTGGACCATATGTGTGTTCCTTTTTCACAAGTTTGTATGCAACATCTACTCCTATACATGGCATGCTATTCAATCTGCTTGCTTGATAGAATTTATGAGATATGACTCTGACAGTGAAATCAAGTAGGGGATCAGTGATGGTGTCAATGTTCATTCCCCTGTTGTTCCATTTGGCACTAGTATTTTTCTCTATGGCCTCATTTTTGTCACTTCTCAAGGTCTTAGGCCGATCTAGGGTTGGGAATCCAATAACCCTATGAAATTTTTTTTTTGTGATCTTCACAACTCTTGTTTCTAACCAAAATGATCCATCATGAATTTGACTTAATGCTATACGAATCCATTCAATTTTAAATACAACGGGGAAAGCTAGGGCTTTGGTTTAACCTTCTTCTCAACAATTTGAAACTCGTCCTTCAATATACCCTTGTCACATAGCTTATCAAAGGCATTGAAAATTTCTAGGTCACCTATGGCTCCAATCTTATAGTTATAACACTTCCTAATGTCTTGGACCATTACAACTTTGTCTGGAATGACTAACAAAGTACCAGTTGGGTCATTTTTATAAGAAACTTCAGGTATTGGCCAAAATTTGGGTTGTTTAACTTCATTGCTAACAAGTTGAATCTCATGATCATCCTCTCCCTTTGTGGTTTTTGACCCAGATGCCATCTTGACCGAACTAGGGTTTAATATTAAATAAATACTACGTAGCTTGGCACTTGATGAAATACCTTTAAATCAAAGAATTCAAGTTAAATTACTGTTGGTATTGGTGTAAATTGCTACTAAATCACTATTTGGTCACCTCTTTGCTCTTCTCATTTTCACTTTGTGTTTGAATGGCTTGAAAATGAGTAGTTTTCAACTTTATTAGGTTTAAAACCTAGCATTTATTGCATAGTGCTTACAGCTGTACACTTGACACTTGAAGGATTTCTTTTTAAGTCGGCTCCCATTGTAATTCATTTACTTGGCTTCCACTAACATATCTCATTCAACATCAACTAGACTTTCTAGCTTGGCATATACTGGAGTTTCACTCAGCATCCAAGGGTAGCTCGACATCTTCTATAAATTTTTGGTTGGCATCTTCTCTCATGCAGATTTCTTCTTTGCAATACTATGTTTGTTCTTTGGAATTGATGTATGATATAGCTTTGTATATCAATTCCATATTCCTATCTTGTGCTTAATTGGATGAAGTGTGATCACGTGACCTCTTGGGTGAAGTGATCCCTCCATTGGATGTACTTGATCCATCTCTTCTTTGCTATTTCTTCTTCATTTTTATCTTGATGTGTTCCACATCAACTTTTTCTTTACCCTAGTTGACTTTTGACTTGGGTGCTTTAGCCTTTGTTGGGCAATTCCTGTTGACATGTCCTATCTTCAAGCAACTAAAACATGTGGTTTGGCTTAACCATCTACTATAATTTCTCTTGAAGTGTGTTCTTATGTAGTTCTGAGGAACATGACCATATTCTTGACAGTACTGACTACTTTTTTTGGTATTGTAATCCCAATCGTAGTGTTGTACATTGTTGTTTCTCCTTGCATGCTGATTAGGTGTCCATATAGGCTTTGATCTACACTCAAAGGCTCTATGTCCATACTTTTTGTAGTTGTAGCAGTGACCTCCAAATCTTGGTGCCCTCATGGTTTTGGTTCTGCAGTCTTTTGTTGAGTGTCCTTGCATGTTATACTTGTGACAATAACCTTTGTTTTTGGATGTGTCCTACTGATTGATCTTTCTACTCCTACAAAAATTAGTAGTGTACCCCCTTTTATTATAGAAATGACAAGAGGGTTTGGTTTTCTTACCTTTGTTGATATTTTCTACTGTAGCCTTGGATGATTCTCCTTGTTCAGTACTAGTGTAACCAAGCCCTAAAGTATCATTACTAGCCCTTGGTGATTTTAGTAATTGTTCAAAGTACTTGATAGCCTTATTTGACTTGTTGTAGCTTTCTACTATCTCCTTTTCTCTCTTCAATTCATTCTGTAATTGTTCATTTTGCATCTTCAAGGTGGAGATCTCAATGTCCTTCATGTTTAGCTCATGATGAGCATTCATCATTTGACTTAAGGTGTCTAGCTGCATGTTTGAGGTATTTTCAAACTCAATTTTCTTTTCTTCTAGCCTATTGGTGAGATTTCTCTTGTCATTTTCTATCATGGCCTTTTCCTCAATAGCTCTTTTCTTTTGTTCAGTCACTTCACAAAGAATTATGGCTTGTGATTCTTGTTCAAGCTTGAGTAATCTAATTTCTTCAGCTCATGCTCTATTTTTTTCCATCAATTCTGCTATTGCTGCATCAAATTCCTTGGAACCTCCATTGACAAACACTTGTGTAGTGTCAATCTCCTTGTAGTGTATGTCATTTTCAGCTATGGCTATCTCCTTTCTTCTTTTTAAGGATTTTTTTAGTTCCTCTCTAGCTTCCTTTACTTTATGTAGAGCTAGATGCACATCAATCACTTGATTTTCAATAATCTTCCCAAGTTTGAAGACTTCTATCTTTTGATCTTTTTCTCCAAGCCATTAGGCTTCTCTTGGTGAGAACTAGGCGCTGATACCAATTGTTGGACTATTCAAATAGAAAGAGTACTTCTGAGAGGGGGGTGAATCAGAAGTAACTAGTTTTTATCCTTTGAAACCTTCATTTATCACATAACTAAAAGTAAAGCACATGTATGTAAACATATAAAAAAACATGAAATGAAAACATGCATCAACACATGACACAAGAGATTTGGTATCCAAAAAACCCTCCAAGAATAAGAAGGTAAAATTGGGGTGGGGATGACACCCAAAAACATTATTTCAGCAATAAATGTTCAACCACTTCTGATGGTCTGCCCTATGAAAGGCTTGCCCTATTAAAGGCTCTACACTGTATCAATAGTGACCTGGTTAGAGGATTTAAAAACACTTACATGAAGTGTCACCCTATTAAAGGATTTACAATAGGTTGTTAAAACCACCTAATACATAGGTTTTTCATCACCTTCTCCATAGGTTTTCCTACCTAGTTGTTAAGCTAACCTATCAATATAGGATTTCAGCATCTAATACAATGGTAAGAAAGTATTAGAACATTTGACCTGATAGTATGTAGTCTTAACTGCTAGATTCAAACACTTGATCTACTCTCTTCTGATCTTGATTCTCTAAAATATGATATATGATCTTGTCCCTTGTCTCTTGTACTATTTTGATCAACAGGATATGAAACTGCTGCTCTGTTCATCTAAGTCTTTCCCTTTTCACACTAAAATTTCACTATAATCTCCCCATACATTTTTCTTGTCCACATTTATAATGGGGTTTTTGACTTCCTTTTAAAGATTGTGAAAACTAAGGGTTAGGTATGGATCTAGGATCCACATTGAATCTCAAATTCTCGTTCATACCTTGCATTTTTCTCATTGGTTGCATGCCTTCTCAATTTTTCTAATTGGCTTCATGTAGATCACATAGGGAATGTAAATGATTCATCCTTATCCTTTTTCCTTTTCAAAATCTCTCTATGTTGGCTCCAAAAATGGTTTAGATTTGAGTTTGTGAGGGCACAAACTCATATGTTGATTCTATGTTACTCAGCACATAATATATTGTTGATGCTCGGCACATGAATGTTCTTGTATTTCTTGACACATGTTACATTTTTGGATTACTTGACACCTATTACATTTTTTGATTTCTTAGCACATGGATATTCTTGAATCACTCAAAACATACTGCACTCTATCTTACTCAACATCTGTTGCTTGCTCGACACCTATTAAGATTCTGACTCGATAGCTACTATAACTCACTCAACATGCATAGTGTACTCAAGATATATGGTGGAATTGAAGTGTGTTGACACTCGAATGTCAAGACCATTCTAAGACCAACATTGAAAAGATTGCATCCCTTATAACTCTGATTAGAAAGCTTGCTTAAATTAAAGCTTACTACTATATGTTAAAGTACAAGTATATAACTTACAATTACAATTTTCCTTATTTCTCCCCCTTTGACATCAATGACAAAGATGTCAACAAAAAGAAAATCCTGTCAAAATCTAAAAGGTGTATCAAAATCTTGAAAAAAATTCACTGAAGTTAGTCTTCAACTATGCAAGATGTTTCTTCCAAATTTATTTTTGTGCATTTGACACACTTATTAGCACACATAAAACATATGTGGCTAACTTTGTTGCATTCAAGTCTGTAGCCACAAAGTTTTCATATGAGGTCTTAGCTACCAAGCATTCCTCCAATTGATTTTCTAACAATGTAATTTGTGGGGATAAGTGATCTTTTAAACTGAGTAAATATTTTTAGGACTTTCACTTTTTCTACTTGAATATCTTGGATTCTATCATGGATTGCTTCCATTGAATGCTTAAAGTTTTCTAACTTCTGATCTTGTTTCAGAAAGTTATCAGTAAGTATCTATAGCTCAATTTCTTCTATTTGATTTGCTCATCAAAACTATGAAGGTGAAGTTATTCCCAGTTGCACTTAGCATATATCTATTTCCCTTCTTCCACACTCTGCCTCAATACCTTAATGCATACATTTAATGTTTCTATATCATTCCTTATATTTGTACACATAGTACTAAGAAGTTTACCATCATGCTTAGTTTGTGCTTGAATTGTAACAACATTGGTAAGCATTGGAAACTCATTATCAAAGATTTTGCACATAATTGTTGCACTCTACTAAATATCTGCAGATGTATCAACAGAAATTAATGTCTTCTCCAATTTGTCCATAACTAAAGTAAAATTATTCTCAATTGACTTAACCAATTTCTTCTTTTCAAGGAATTTACTTAAAGAAGATATAAGATTTTGTGCTTCATCTTCATCATCAGTCTATACTACTAAGGTGACCACTATCACTTGTGTAGGTGGTGTAGAGGGTTTCACTATAGCTTTTGCTAAGGGCACACTTTTAGTAGTTGCCTCAATGCTAGTTGACATAGTCTCAAATTTATTTTCAAAAAATACATCTTTTTTCTTTGGCTCCTACTCTTCTTCGTCATCAGAAGAGTTGTTGTAATCAACAATATTACCAACAATGCTAGAGCCAAAATCGTTAAATGGGTCTTCAATTCTATCTATTGTTACATAGGTGTTATCTACTTGTATAGATTTACTATCAATGGTAATGTGTGGTGAATCACTTCAAATTGAAGTTTTAGCTAGTTTCTTGGAACTGTGAGGTGGACTAATTGCTGCCACAGTAGGGCTTGTCTTCTCTAACTACACACTCTCCTTAGACTCCTTAAGCATAGTAGACATGTATGTGACTATTGCATTTTGAGTTTCCATATTCACTTCTTCATAATTTCCTCCCATAAGAAGAATAGATCTCTTCTTATTTCTAACCAGTGGTGCTATTCTTTTAGAATTTCCTTTATCTCTTCCTCATTATTTACTATACATAGTTTTTTCACCATATTCATCCTTATTTTTTTATCCTCCTAAATTAATCTACTTTTTCTGTTTCTTAGTCTTTTGTACAAATCTTTAGGTATTTAACCTTTTATGCTATTATACCTTTTATCTTTCAAAATCATATTTCTAACTACAATATTTTCTAGCTATCTCCTATCCATATTATTGTACAAATCATAATTCTTATTTAATTGCACAAAGTTTTTGTCATTAATAATTTTCATATTGAGATTTTCTACCTTTGGCTTCCATGCTTTTCTTCCTACTGAAGTCTTTGCTTCTTGATTTGTTGGCTCTACTTGTCTGTCACCAGTTTCTTCTTTAGATTCTGAGGAACTAATTTTCAAGGTTCTTCTCCTCTTACCTCTTCTCAAAAGGGGGTTTAGTTTTCTCAAACCTTGTAGATTTATTTTGCATTAATGCTTCCTCTATTTTCTTTTGATTTCTTAGTGGTCATTTTTGTGCAACTATTGCATATGGCACTATAGGTGCTTGCACACTTGTATGTGCAATTGTGACCTCTTCAGTAGGTTCAGCCATTGCAATAGGTGTAGGCATCAATAGTTTAGTTTGACTATTGGCCTTCATCTCCAATGCTATCCCTTTCACCTCTTCAAATTCCTTTCTTGACATCACTAATTCTTTTAAGATGGAATCAATTACTTTGTCTACTTTCTTCTTGTATCCTTGTCCATTAGATTTGTTTCAACTTCTTTCATCTTTTAAGCATATGTACCCCATCTAGGACATCAAGAATCAACTTTAGAGTGTAGAATTATCCATGCATAGCCTTTAATTAGTTAAGTACTCATTTCATAACTCATAGGTTGAATGAACTTCACTCAAGGAACTACTACCTCTATGCATGTGAAGCTTGTTTCTACCATGAAACATAGTTCATCCTTATATTTTTCTATCAGTACAAGAGGTATCCTATACCTTTTTTTCATTTCAACTTAAAATGATTTCATCATTCTATCAATATCATTATCCTTGGCTATTTCTAATTTAGATCTGTAAGCATGAGTGATAGTTTGCGTTACGCACTCATTTCCATCCCAATTTGAAATACTAGGAAACTTCTTTGTTGCATAGAAGAGTATATGAGTCAGTAGGAATTCAAACCTAAAGACTGTACTCCTAGACTGCTTGATTTTTGATATTTTATCCAATAATTGAGTTTGGATAATATCACATAGGTTAACCTTTTTACCCTTTACTGCCATCACATAAGTTGCATGAAGAAATTTGGTGGGGACTGAATCAATCCTAGATCCATGGTTGCATTTATATCCCAAAATTATACTGATAAGTCTCATTCCATCATCTTCAATGGTGTTTATCTTCATGTTTCTACCATCAAAACTTCTGTTGAGATTTGTTTCAACTAATCTACACAATTATTTATGTTCATGGGATTGCATCCTTCATTTCTCAAATCTGTGACCTTATGAATTAGGTCATTATCAATGCATAGAATTAAATCTCCCAACCATAGAAGGTCATCATGAACTCCACTTAGAATGATTCTTATCCATTTGTGGTTATCAAAGTTTGTATAGAACATATGCTTAAATAGGTTAAGTTATTCCAGGTATGCATATTATAGTTTCAATGACAAATCATTATTGCACATTCTCTCCAATTCCTTATAAATATTAGTATCTCCTAAGCTTTCTATGTGAATATAACTTTTATGTCTTCTACATGAAGAACATTTTTTGATACTTGCAAAAATGCTCCAATGGGGTCACCAAGTTAGGAAACAAATGGGTGTTTCCTGAAGTTATATCTGGGTCTATCATTGATATTAAACACTTCTTCTCTTGAAATTACTGAAAATATACTCAAAAAATTCAAAAAATACATCAATTTTGCATTTTAGGGTTTTCAGCAATCACACGTATCTGCAAACTTCTTCAATTCTTCAAATCCATCTTCAATCTTGCACTTAAGATTTCACACAAGAAAATGATGTTCATAAATCAATTTACATCCTTTAAATCTTTTGCAATCTATACTTCACATTAAATGTGTATCTACCATCCATTTAAAATATTGTCTCTGTATAATAGAGAGGTTTTTTTTTCTAGTCATATTAAGCAATGTAGACTTCACTATAGACTCCTCTCAATATCTAGAATATACTACTAACTATGCAACTTTTGATATTCTCTCTAACATCAGTTATTATTAAATGACGTGTTGTTTTTCTTAATTCGAGTAGGATGAGTCACAAACAATAAGTGACTTTACTATCTCATTAGGTACATTAGGATGTGCTTCTTCTTAAAATATATGAGAACTTCTAGTTTCTTTTTCCTTTACAAATGTTTCCTTAAATTATTTTGTTAGCTCCTTCATTTCTTCTGTCATATTGTCATCATTTCTTCTATTGTTCCTTCTATAGTTCTAATTCTTGTTAAGGTTTCTTCTATCCATTCTACAAAATTTTGTTGTGTGTCCAAAGTTATTACATAACTGACACACATGTACATTCCTTCTTTGTTCATTATTCTAGTTTTTAGGTGCTCTATAATTCCTTGTGATGTGTCCAAGATTGTTGCATCTATAACAAACAATTTGTTTTCTTTCTCCACTTTCATTGCTGTGAGATCTTCTTTTGTTGCTTGCACAGTTATTGTTCCTAAACATTCTACTATTTGCATTATCATTATCAAATTTAGGTTTCTTACAATCTACTACATGATGTCCATATCCATGACAATTATGACAATAAAAAATTGAAATAGGTTTAAAAGACATACCTTTGCAATCATTTCTAGTATGTTCAAGTTCATTACACCTAGCATGAGATTCCTTTCTTCTATTATCCTCATCTTGATCAAATTCTTTAGATTTCTTAGAGTGAGTAACATTCTCTTTGTCTTTAGATGTATCATTATTTTGCTTATGTTTAGAACCTTTTTTACTTTAGGAGTATCATGTTCTTTTCTCTCAATAGATTTCTTGGTGGATTGTCCAAGGAAGAATCCAAGTCCAATCTTGTCTTAACTAAATCTTTGTACATATATTTGTTCTTTAATTTTTTCACTGCTAGTATATAATTTCTCAAGTTCTTGTTTAGTTTACACCAATTCATCTTTCACAATAGTGTTGTATTTCTCTAATTCTTCATGCTCCAACTTGATAGATTCTAATTTAGATGTTACTTTGCTTAATTGGGATCTTAGATTTGCATTTTTAGCTTTTATTTTAGAATCATTCTTTCCTCCATTTTTCTTAAGACTTAGCTTGAGTTCAACTATTTTTATTCATATTTTAAGATCTCATTTTCTTTCTTCAGATTTTCAATATCATCATCACTAGTTTTCTCACAAGGTCCTTTTTGCTTCAGGTCATCTATCTTGTCCTTTGGTTCACCAATATAAGCTTTTGCATCTTTATTTCTATCTTTTAGGCCATATCTTTCGTTTTAAGGAGATCAATTTGTTCAAGAGATTCTTCAAGCTTCTTCTTCAACTGTTCCATATCCATAGGGATCTTATTCAAGTTGTTAAGCCTCCTTTGAATAACTAAGCTATGATCCCAATTGTTAGAAATAGATAATAGTTGGGGGGGTGGGGGGGATGGGGGTGAATCAGTATTTTCAATCTTTTTGCCTACAACTGGATATTATTAATTACTTTAATACATGTATAAGGAAGTAAACCAATAGTGCTGAATAGTATAAACAAAAATACATAAAGAGAGCTCATAACACCATATTTTGTTAACTAAGGAAATCCTAGCCAAGGGAAAACCCTAGTGGGGATAAAACCCACAAGATAATTCACTATATAAAAAATCTAGTTAAGTATATTGACCCTATTAGGAGTATATGAAGAATGTATAGTGTCTTAAGTCCTTGTTAGGAGACTAAGCCTTGTTAGAAGCCTCAACCCTATTAGGAGTTGCTTCAACCTTGTTAGAAGTTGGTGGATCATATACAAATGTGTACAAGAAGAGCCCACTACTCTAATATGCAACTATACAATTGAGTTCTTCAAGAGAATAGATATACATACAATACTGGATCACTTGTTGTACTTTGCAATACTTTTGATTGTTAGTTCTTCATACAAGGAGTCACTGCGCATATATCAATTTGCATCATATCTCACATTATCATTCACAATTAAAGTTCTTTACTTTTATCAATCATATTAATAAATTATTCCTTAGTTGGCTCACATATCATCCTTAGAGTCAGCTCATCAAGATTTAATAATTGAAATAATTCTTCAAGTCGTACAACTCAATCTGTTGACTTGCTCTGTTTTGCATTTTGAAGAAACTACATAGGTATTTCCTTCATAACTTAAACTTGGTTGCTCGTATGGGCATGTTCATTAGTATGCATCATTAGAGTGATGTCATACATCTATGGTTAACTATGCAAGAGAATATTCAAAGGGAATATTTTGCTATTAATAAATCTCATCATGTTGCTATAATATTGTCCAATAGTTAAACAATTTTCCTTCACAAATAATCATAATTAAACTGCAAAACATATGTTTCCATAAATGACAACCACATATCTCACCTTATTTGACTGATTGGTCATATTTCCAACAAGGAAAGGTAAACTTCTTGGGGGGGGGGGGGGGGTGAGGAGGGTGCAGGGGTAGGTGGTGAATCAATAGTTTAAACTTGGAGCCATCAAACTTTCACCACACATCCATCACATTCATTCAATGAATAAATTGAAATAACATATCTAAATCATATAACCATGTAAGAATTCACACACATAACACTAGATATGATTACCAAGAAACCCTCCAAGTGAGAAGGTAAATTTGGGGTAGGGATGACACCCACAAATCTTCACTACTACTGTAATAAAGTGTATCCAAAGGTTACAATGTTTTGACCATGAAACATGGTCTACCCTATGAAAGGTTTTCCCTATTAAAGGCTTACAAAGACTGTTAGGTCTCACCCTATTATAAGATTACAACACACTATTAGAAGTGTGCCTTGTTAGAAGACTTTGACTTACAACTAAGTAAGCACCTTGTTAAAGGATTTCATACAACCTATTAGGACTATTCTGCTTAAGAGATTTGACTAAAGTTACCTGATAAAATGTCTTAGCATAGATATTGGGGTTGACACTTGCTTTTCTGATAATAGATCACCCTTAAACAATGTCTTCTTGATTCTTTTTTATCAGATGTCTCAATGTTGTATCCTTTTCTCTATCCCATGTTCTTCTCTAACTAATTTTGCAATTCATTCTTTCTTCATAGCTTCTAACTCACCTTGAATGCTCTACTTGCAAGGTATCTTGTTCACTCCTTCAATTCATTAAAAATTCCATGCCATTCACTCCTTTATCCATATAGAGTTTAGGGCTTCATCCTCCTTAAGAAGACTCTGGTGGCTTAGGGTTAGATATGAATCTATGGCTGAGATTCATCCATTTTGTGGCTTAATGCTTCCCTTTTTTTTATTGGTTGAATGTAATTTCATAAGGAATCCAAATAGAGATTTTTCCTTATCTCCAAAATGTCAAAATATAATCTTAAGTTGGCTCAAAAATGGTTTACATAGTTGTTTGTGTCATTACAAAGAAATATGTCAAAATTGTTTTACTCAACATATGAAGTCTTTGATGCTTGGCTTGTATTGTTTTGTATACTGTGACTCAAAACCTACATTTCTTGTCATCCACTATTTACTTGGCTCCTAAATCACTTGGCATGGTCTATCTACTGGGCACTTGAGTGACTCAACACTCATTGCAACTCGGCATGATCTAATATTTACATGTTGTGCTCAAAATGTATTACTAGTTTGGCATGAACTAAGTAAATAGCTTAAGTGTGTTGACACTCACTTGTCAAAACCAATCTTAGATAAGAAATCTCCCCCTTTGATATGAGTGTCAAAAACTCTTGAGTATACATTATCATCCTTAATCTCTTGAGTATAACATATCCATGACTTGGCTTATATACAAAACTTCAAGATTTCAAAATTGTGCAATAGCTTAGATACCTCAAATTTTGATACCCCCCCCCCCTAAGTTAATATGTCTATTTTGTATCCAAAACCATGTGCTCCTGTCTCAGTAAATGTCTCTCTACTAATACACTTTGACTTCAATGTGTTGTGTTACTGATATTCTTTCATCATGCTCTCCCTTAGCTGATATCTCTCCCTTTTTGCTCTTTCTCCCCCCAATATATATATCCCCCTTTTCTCCTTAGTTTTATTCTCCCTATTGCTAGATGCTCCCCTTTCTTATTTGTCTCCCATATTATTTTTCTCATAGTATTTTTCTCTCCCCCTTTTTGACACTTATGTCAAATGGGCTATACAACTATGGTTTTTTTTTCCAAAAAAGATTTATGGACATCCATTATTATCTTGAGGGTTGCATTTGAGTTATCACATGCAACATCCAATGACTTAATTTGGATTGCAAGCTCAATAGCAAGGTTTACTAGACCATCTAAAGTAGAAATATTGGGGTCTTTCTTTAGTAGAGTTTTAGCGTAGCCTAGCTCCTTCTACAGTATCTCCATGTGTGGGGTGAGGGTAGCTTGTATGCTTGTCAGTTTGGCTCTAATGTTAGCCTCATCTACTATTAAGATAGCTAAATAAATCTATGTTTGAAGCAATATCCTAAAATGCTTCTCACTCTGAGATGAAATTGTAGGTAGTCTTGCACTTGATGCAGATATTTAACTTTCTAGACTCAAAATGTGACTTCGAGTCTCTTGGGTGAAGAGTGTAGGATTGCATAGTTTTGTGTATAATGAGAATATGTTCTCAAGTAATTTCTTCACATCCTCAACCTTAGTTTCTAATGTAACTTGAGTAAGTGCTATATCACTTGATATTTTCTCATTTACTCTTGTGACCATTCTAATAGTTTTGCATTTTTATCAATGTCTTCATTGCTGACCTTTTCCACTATGTTTGTTAGTTGTTATATTAATGGCTTGGTCTCTTTAAGATTTTGTAGACTAAATGCATCTGGAAAGATATCCTTAATATCTTGAAGTGCATGCTTCTACCTATGTTCTCTCCTAAGCATTTCTTGATGCTTTTTCCTTTCTAAGGCTTGCTATGAAATGCCTATTTGTTCCAATGTCATAGTATCATATTCATACTTTGGAATAACAATTTCTTTATCAAGGCTTATGTCTCCATAAAGTATTACCTTATCAACCTTTGATGAGCTTGGGTTTGGCACTAAAATTTGAAATGGAGTAGCATTTGCGCTTGGCTTTCGAAGAGTTTGTGTGGAAGGAGTGCTAGATGTTGGTAAGGCTACTAGTGCTTGGATGGTCACTCCTTTGGTTTTGTCTCTTCAAGCTTGCCCTAGTCTATCACTATAACTTGGCTTGCACCTTGTTCTTGTGGTGTAGGTAAAAATGAATCTATCTATCCTATTTCTTTCTATTGTCCTATAGTGGTGTCTTTTTCTTCTACTTTCTTCTCAACAGTAACAACCTTAAAAATTGTATCAACCTTGGTAGATGTAATTTCTAGCATTAGGACCAAAGGTTGTACATGAGTAACTAAAGGGATGATGGAAGGTGGTTCTTGTGGTTTCACCTTTTCCC
The DNA here is from genome assembly GCA_028749045.1 of Cupressus sempervirens. Lineage (NCBI taxonomy): Eukaryota > Viridiplantae > Streptophyta > Pinopsida > Cupressales > Cupressaceae > Cupressus > Cupressus sempervirens. The sequence continues at coordinate 810,562,426 of CM053790.1, read as the reverse complement.
TTGTAACATCAATTACTGCCTTTTGTAGTTCTTGTACACTAACCAAAACTAGATTGCCACATAGATTGGCTTGCAATGTAGATTATCTATGATCTTCTTCAAGTCTTCTATAGTAAGAGGATTGATGTTCTAAGCTAATGGATCAGAGACATCATTTATAGTTTTAGTTTTAGTTTTTTTGGTTGTGTCATGGGGAGGACTAGCACTCGACAATTGTGTGTCATGCACACTCTATTCTTCTTGTTGCTCTAGCTCAGCTATTGTCGTGTCATCTTTTTTTTTTCTATCTCTCCTCCAACTTTTTCATCACCTTCCTTATCATCAACATCTTTTTTATCATCATTAATCTCTGAGGTTTCAGCTTCTCCTTTCTTGACATTGGTCAACCCATAAATGCATTTCCATATTTGTGTTGATTTCTTTACAACATCTTAAATATTATTTTGGAGAATGATAAAGGGCTCTGTATAGGTGTGAACCTAATTGCATATTTCTTTAGTGCCTTAGCAATTTTTCCCTTAGTCAATTTTGACATTACTTGGGCTAGTGTTGTCACACTAATTTTTCTTTCTAAATTTAGACAATAATGCCATTTTTTCTTAGCAATGTCATATAGAATTTTAGGTACTGAGTTGGCAAATTCTAGTGTTGTGGTCTTAAACTTTGACATCATGGCATATAATGCCTCTTCCACTTGAATTTTCTCTTCTTTTCCCAATTTATCAAAATTCAACATGACTAAAACCTAAAAGATCTACATTATTCTTAACATTTTCACATAGATTCTCAAGGTTTGAGAGAGGATTGTGACTTACCACCTTGAATTAGCTATTATCATCTAATTATGTCTTCTCTTTATCAGAATCTGGTTGAGCCACATACTTCCTTCTCTATCTTTTCTACTCATATCCTCTTTGCTCTATTTTCTTTTTCTTTTTCCTAGCCTTTTGTGTTGTAGCACATGTGTTGACTCTAGTTATAGGTGTAGTAGGCTTTGGCTTACTTGGTTTAACAAGTTTCTTGGTCCTTTCCACTGATTGCGCCTTTTTCTTCCTTTTCTTTTTCTTAGTAGGAGTAGGTGCTTCCTTGGCTTCTTCTCCCTTGGCACTTCAATCTTCTCCTCTTCTTTATCTTCTCCCATACCTTGTGTTAATGCTAGAGGTTCTTGAGCTTGAATTTGTTTTTCCTCTTCATCCTCTTCTTCTTCTTCCTCTTCCTCCTCGACACCCTCGCCAAATTTTTCTTTCAATTTCTTTACTATCTTTTTCTTTTTTTTCATGGAAGAGGCAGTCTTGAAATCCATGGTAATCTTAGATTTTACCATCTCATAGTTCCAAAAAAAATTATAGTCTTGTCTACGCCTTCTACAAGTAGAGTTTTTATTGTTGTTGATGCCTCATCTACATTTACCTCATACCCTAAGGGTCTCAACCATATTACCCTAGGCATGGTAGCTTGCACAAATGTGTAATCAACATCAACAAGGAAACATGCATCATTATAATGTTTCTCAACTAAGGAAATTGATATTCTGATTCTCTACTTCATTGAATTCTTGAAGTCTTCAAAGTAGCTAGTCATTAAGGATTCAAAATTTTCTTTTAGCTGCTCAATTTATTCACCTATCTATACTGTAACTAATCTGTTAGTCTTCCATCCTACTATTCCAAATGAGGGAAATTTGTTTTGCACATAAAAAAATATACAAATTAATATTGAACCAAACTTGCATTGTGCACTCTTGGTTTTCTTTATTGCTCCAAGGTTCTCTATAAGTTGCTGCAATTGAAGTTCTACTAGATCATATGCATGATTTTTCTTAGCAATCTTATAGCCAACATCCATAGCTATGGAAGGTACACTATTCAATCTACTAGATTAATAGAATTTGTGTGAGATTACCCTTATAGCAAAGTTGATAAGAGGATATGTGATTCTATCTATAGTCATACCTCTTTTATTCTAGACTACTCCAATATTCTTTGTTGATCTCAGATTGGTTTTGACAAGTGAGTGTCAACACACTTAAACCATTTACTTAGTTCATGTTGAACTAGTAATACATGTTGAGCACAAGATATAAATACTAGACCATGTTGAGTTGCAATGAGTGTCGAGTCACTCATGTGTCGATTCACTCAGGTGCTTAGCAGATAGACCATGCCAAGTGATTCAAGTGCTAAGTAAATAGTGGATGTCAAGTAATACAAGTGTCGAGTCAGAAACAAAAATATAGTGCATGCTGAGTAGTAGTGATTTCATATGCCAAGTGAAATAGTTTTGACATATTTGTTTGTAATGGCACAAACAACTATGTAAACAATTTTTAAGCTGACTTAAGGATAGATTATGATCTTTTGGAGATAAGATGAATCTATATTTGGATTCCCTATGTAATTGCATGTAGCCAATTCAAAAATGGGAAGGTTTATGTGACAAAATGGATAAATCTCAGTAGTAGATTCATACCTAAACCTAAGCCACCAAATTCTTCTTAAGGAGAATGAAGCCTTAATCTCTTTACAGTGTGTATGATGGGTGAATGATCAATTTGGAAGAGCAAAAAAGACATTATGTAGAGCATTCAAGGTGACTTAGAAGTAAGAGTGAATTGTAGAATCACTTAGAGAAGAATAGAGGATAGAGAGAAGGATACAATGTTGATACATTAGATTTTGAAGGATCAATTGGACATTATGTAGAGGTGATTTGTTATTAGGAAAGCAAGTGCCAATTACATGATCTATGTGGAGACATTTTAATAGGTGATTTTAGTTAAATCTCTTAATAGAGTAGTCCTAACAGGCTGTATGAAATCCTTTAATAGGGTGTTTACTTAATTGTAAGTTAAAATCCTCTAACCAGACATACTTCTAACAGGGTGTTGAAATCCTCTAACAAGGTGGGACTTAACAGTCTTTGTAAGCCTTTAACAGGGAGGGCCTTTCATAGGGTAGACCATGATTCATGGTCAAATCATTGTAGCCTTCATTGGATACACTTTATTGTTGTAGTAGTAAAGATTTCTAGGTGTCATTCCCACCCCAGTTTTACCTTCTAACTTAGAGGTTTCTAGGTGATCATATCTAGTGTTATGTGTGTGATTGATTACATGTTTACATGTTATTTCAGTTTACATATTGAATGCATATGAATGAATGATGAAAGTTTTACAGGTCCAAGTTTAAACTATTGATTCACCCCCCCCCAGCCCCCTCAGAAGTTTACTTTTCCCACTTGTAATTGCAACAATTGGTATTAGAGTCTTGTTCTCCAAAAGGGAAGCTTTGTAGCTTTGAGGAAAGATCTTGAAATGGAAGCCTAAAAGTTAGGAAATACTATTGAGAACCAAGAGATTGAAATACATCTCATACTACATCAACTAAATGAGGCAAGAGAGGAACCAAAAAAATCCTTGAAGAGAAGGAAAGAGATTGCTATTGCACAGAATGACACACTATATAAAGAGATAGACACCACAAAGCTATTCATAGATGATAATTCTAATGAATTTGATGCAGTAGTTGCAAATCTAATGGAAAAGAATAGAAACCAAGTTGAGGAAACCATAAGTCTCAATCTATAGCAAGAATCACAAGCTATACTACTATGTGTGGTGAGTAAATAGAAGAAGAAAGCCATAGAAGAAAAAACAATGATTGAAGAAGACAAAATAATTCTAGAAAATAGATTGGAAGAGAAGTCAACAAAGCTAACCAAGATCTCCAACATGCAATTAGATACTTTAAGTCAAATGATTAATGCCAACTATGAACTGAATGTCAAATACATTGAGATAACTACATTGAAGTTGTAGAATGAGCAATTGTAGAGTGACTTGAAAAGAGAAAAGCAATTTTTTGAAAGTCTCAACAAGCCAAATGAAGTCATCAAATACTTTGAGAAATTATTGAGATCCCCTAGATCCAACAAAGATACATCAGGATTGGGTTACACAAGCACTGAAGAAGGAGAATCATCCAAAGTCATAGAAGGAAGGAACATAAAAGGTAAGAACTCCAAATCCACTTGTCATAATTGTGGTAAGAAAGGACATACTACTAATGTGTGCAAGATCAAGAATACAAACCAAAATGTTAAGCCTAAGAACATGACCCATTGTCATAAGTCCAACAAGCAAGGCCATCAGACACATGAATGCAGAACCAGGACCGTGCATAAAATATTTTAAGGACATTGCTACAACTATCAGAAGTATGGACATAGAGATTTTGAATATAGATCCAAATCCATGTGGTCATCAAACAAGCTAGCAAAGGTAAGAAACTATGGGAACTTTTATAATTGGGATAATAATACAAGATATAGTTGTCACTATTGTCAAGAATATGGACACATTCCTAAGAATTGTATTAGGACAAACTTTAGTGGTAACTAAAAAAGGTGGTTGAGTCAAACTACATGTTTTAGCTATTTGAAGATTAGTCACATCAGTATACATTTTCCAACTAGGTCAAAGGCACCAAGTTGTGAATTTGATAAAGGAAAAAGCAAGGTAGATGTTGAACACATCAAAGATGAGATGAACAAGACATAAAAAAAGAATGATGATTGTAGCACATCAAATGGAGAAGGGATCACCTCACCCAATGGGTCAAGTGATCACACCTCATCAACTAGGCAATCAAGAGGTATGTGGGATTGATATTCAAGTGTAATATCATACATCAGTTCCAAAGGAGATATTGCTAAAAAGACTACATCAATATGAATAAAGATGCAAGATGTTGTTGAAAATTTAAGTTAAATCTTTAAGATTTTCCTGTTGTTGCCGAGCATGAAAATTTTCATATGGATGCCAAGTGGAATGCTAGTTGATGCCAAGCTACAGGACTATCTAATTGATGTGAAGCCTATGGTAGCTATTGAGTGATGGAAACATCCAATAGATGCCAAGTGATTTTGAAAAATGGTTGATGCCAAGCTTACAACTATGTAAGCACTAAGCATTAAATGCAAGGCTTTCAAAGGTTATATGATCAATTTTTGCTCATTATTCATCATTTTGAATTCAAGCAAGAGAAAGCACAGTGAAAGGAAATTCAAAAAATTGTTCAAGGCATTTGCAAAGATTTTAGTGAAGATCTCACACCAGCATACAAATTTCATAAGTTATTTATCACAAGCTGAGCTATGTAGTTTACTTTTACATAAACCCTAGATTGATAGAATGATATCTAGCTCAAAAAATGTAGAAGGGAAAAAGATTTTGAATGTCCAACTTGTCAGTAACAAAGTGAAACAACCTATATTTAAGGCCATTCCTAACATGGCTTACAAACAAGATCCTTCTGGCACTTTATCAATGATCCTACCAAATGTTATTATGGTGCAATATGTTAGGAAATGTTATAATTTAAAATTGGCAGCTTTGGGGACTTAGAAATTATAGAATCATATGATAGGTTATGTGAAAATCGTGTCCTAAAAAAAGAGTATAAAATTGTTGAGAGAAAGGGTTTAACACATGCCCTAGATTTTCCTAGTGTATTTAAAACTAAATGGATTAGAATTGTGTTGAGTTGAATACATAATGTATCTTTATGGTTGGAGGGCGGACTATTTAATATTACCAAAATAATTATTCATAGGGTTACTGGAAACCCAACCCTAGATCAGCCCAAGACTCTAAGGAGTAATTCCAAGGAAGTAATAGAGAAAGACACTAGAGAAAAATGGAATATGAGAGGCATGACAATAGATACTATTGTTGATCCATTACTAAACTTTTTTGTAAGGGTAATATCTCATAAATTCTATCAATCTAGTAGATTGGATATTGTACCCTACATAGTTGTGGATGTTCTCTACAAGATTGTGAAGAAAGATCATACTTATGATCTGGCTGAGCTACAACTACAACAATTGATTTAAAATCTTGGAGCTATTAGAAAGACTAAGAGTTATCAATGAAAATTTGGTTACTTGTCTACATATTCTTCTATGTACAAAATACATTTCCCTCTTTTGGTACTATAGGATGGAAGACTAATAGGTCAATTGTAGTATAGATCAATGAGTTTATTAAATAGATGGGAGAAAATTTTGAAGCATTGATGATAAGTTATTTTGAAGATTTTAAGAAATCAATGAAAGAAAGAATGAGGATACATGTTTATTTGGTTGAACAACATTATAATGATTTATGTTTTCTTCTTAATGTTGATTTCACTTTTGTGCAAGCTACCACACCAAGGGTTAGATGGTTAAAACCACTTGGGTATGAAATAAATGTTGATGAAGCTTTAGCATCCATCACAACAATCCTAGTAGAAGATATTGATAAAAGTGAAAATATATTTGGCAACTATGAAATGGTAAAATCAAATATTACCATGGATTTGAAAACTACCTCCACACTCAAGAAGGAAGATAAGCTAGTGAAGAAGATAAAGGAAAAATTTGAAGAAGGTGTAGAGGAGGAAGATGAAGAAGAAGAAGAAGAGGATGAAGAGGAAGAACAAGTACAAGCATAAGAACCTCTTGCATTGACTCAAGGCATGGGAGAGGATAAGGAAGAGGAGGAAACATAAGGTATCAAGGGAGAAGAAGCCGAGGAAGCACCTACTTAGGAAGGCTGAGGCTCATCTAGTGGCTAAGGCAAAGAAGATTGTGAAACCTAGCCAAGCCAAGATGAGTGCACCTACCACCAAAGCCAACACATGAGAAACAACTCAGAAGGCTAAGGAGAAGTCTAAGAAAATAGAGCAAGGTGGCTAAGTGCAAAAGAAACAAAGAAGAAAATATGTTGCACAGCCTGATTTAGATGAACAAAGGATAGCATCAGATGATATAAGACAATTCAAAGTGTCAAGTCACAAACCACTCTCTAATCTTGAAAATTTGTGTGAAAATGTCAAGAATAATGTAGATTTTTCTAGTTTAAAACATATTGATTTTGATAAACTTGGGAAAGAAGAAAAGAATCAAGTGGAAGAGGCATTGTATGCCATGATGTCTAAGTTTAAGAATACTAAACTCGAATTTTCCAACACAATACCAAAAAATTTGTGTGATATTGTTGAGAACAAGTGGTATTACTATTTAAATTTAGAGAAACAACATTAGCTCAAGTGATGCCAGATCTAACAAAGGGACAAATTGCTAATGCTATCAAGAGATATGTCATTAGATTTACACCTAAATATAGAGCCTTCATCATTCTTTAGAATAATATTAAAGATGTGGTCAAGAAATCAACCCAAATATGGAAATTAATCTATGGGTTGACCACTATGAAACAAGGACAAGTTGATCCCTTTGGAGGTAAATATGATGATAAGGATGAAGATGAAAAAGATGATGATAAGGAAAATGATGATAAGAAAGATAATATAGTTGGGGAGGAAACTAAAAGGAAAACTAATGACAAGGCAACAACTGAATAGTAGCAAGATGAACAGAGTGTGCAGGACACATAAGTGTTGAGTGTTAATCCCACAAATGACACAGTCAAGTCTACTAAAACTATTATTGTTAAGGATGTATCTAATATTTTAGCTTAGAACATTAATCCCCTAACTAAAAAAGACTTAAAGAATATATTGTACCAATCTACACTTCAAGAAAAACTTTGTGAAAATCCAATTTTGGTCAGTATAGATGAGCTCCAAAAGTAGTAACTGATGTCACAAGGGACAAGATGAATCTACAAGAATCACCTTTGGTCATCCCTTTAGTTACTCAAGTAGAATCTTGGACTCAAAAAATAGTAGATACATCTACTAAGGTTGATACACATTAAAATTGACATAGTTGAGCAAAAGCAGAATGCATACGAAGAGAAAGACACTACTACTGGATAGTAGGAAGCAAGACAAATAGATTCATCTATACCTGAAGCATAAGGATAAGGTGCTAGTCAGGTAAAAAAATCTGAAGAGAGTGAGGAAATACCAAAAGTGAAGGAACAAGATTCTATTCAAGCACTGGTAACCCTACCAACATCTAGCACTCCTTCTACACAAACTCTTTAGAAGCCGAGCATAGAAGCTATACTATTACAAATCTCATTGCCAGGCTCTAGCTCTTCAAAAGTTGAAAAGGCAATTGATTATGGAGATATCACTCTTAATGAAGAGATTTTTATACCCAAGTTTGATTATGATACAATGATATTAGAGAAAATATGCATTTTGCAACAAGCCTTAGAGAAGAAAAAGCATCAAGAAATGCTTAGGAGAGAACACATGTAGAAGAAAGCACTTCAAGATATTAAAGACATCTTTCTAGATGCATTTAGTCGACCAACTCCTGAAGAGACCAAGCCACTACTAGAACAATTTTCAACTATAGTGGAAAAGGTCAATGATGAAGACATTGATACTAATCCTAAACTCTTAGAATGGTCTAAAAAGAAATTCTAGAGCAAGGTAAATGAAAAGATATCTAGTGATATGGTACTCACTCAAGTTACATTGGCAAAAAAGGTTGAGGATGTGAAGAAGGTACTTGAGAATGTATTCTCATTGTACACCAAATTGTATAACCCTACACTCTTCACCCAAGAGACCAAACATCATATTCTAAGCCTGAAGAGAAATCTCAGCATATCAAGTACAAGGTTACCTCAAAACCCTGCTCAGAGTGAGAAGCATTTTCATACATTGCTTTAGACACAAAATCAATTAGCTCTATTAATAGAAAAATAGGATAGCATAAGAGCTAAATTGACATGTATACAGGCATCCCTTACCCCACATATGGAGATATTACACAAGGAGCTAGATTATGTCGAGACTCTACTGAAGAAAGACCCCAATCTTTCTACTCTAGATGGCCTAGTTCACCTTGCTACCGAGCTTACAATCCAAATCAAGCCATTATATGTTGCATGTGACAACTAGGATGCAACTCTCAAAATCATAATAGAAGTCCATAAATACTTTTTGGACAAACACACTATATGTGTATAGCCCATTTGACATAAGTGTCAAAAAGGGGGAGAAATATCCAAAGGTGGATAATTATAACATGGGGAGATATAATATAGAGGGAGAATAAAAGAAAGGAAGAAATAATAAAGGAGGAGCCTAGTAGTAAAGTTATATCATTGGGATGATATACATTTTTGAGATACATCATTGAAGAAAGTAGTAACTAGATACAAATATCAGCCATGACAGAGCATATCAGATGAAAGAGTATCAAATATAGCACATTGAAGTCAGAGAAGAGCATAGTTTTTTGATAGAAAATAAAAAAGACACATTAACTCAGGGGGAGTTATCAATCTTAAGGTATATAGGTTATTGCAAAGATTTGAAATTTTGAAATTTTGTATATAAGCTGATTCATGGATATGTTATGTTTGAGAAGTTAAGTAGAATATTGTATATTTAAATTTTTTGACTCATGTCAAATGGGGAGATTGTTGATCTTAGATTGGTTTTGACAAGTGAGTGTCAACACACTTAAACCATTTACTTAGTTCATGTCAAACTAGTAATACATGTCGAGCACAACATGTAAATATTAGACCATGTCGAGTTGCAATGAGTACCGAGTCACTCAAGTGCCAATCAAATAGACCATGCTAAGTGATTTAGGTGCCAAGTAAATAGTGGATGTCACGTAATGCAAGTGTTGAGTTAGAAGTATAAATGTAGTGCATGTCGAGCATCAGTGACTTCATATGATGAGTGAAACAATTTTTACATATTTGTTTCTAATGGCACAAACAACTATGCAAACCATTTTTAAGTTGACTTAAGAATAGGTTACAATCTTTGGAGATAAGGATGAATCTATTTGGATTCCCTATGTAATTGCATGTAGCCAATAATAAAATGGGAAGGTCTAGGCAAAAATTTAATGAATCTCAATTGTAGATTCATACCTTACCCTAAGCCACCAAAGTCTTCTTAAGGAGAACAAAGCCCTAAAATCTTTACAGTGTGTATGATGAGTGAATGATCATATTGGAAGAGAAAATGAGATAGTTTGTGGAGCATTCAAGGTGAATTAGAAGTAAGAGTGAATTGTAGAATTAGTTAGAGAAGAATAGAGGATAGAGAGAAGGATAAAACATTGATGCATAAGATTTTGAAGGATCAATTGGACATTATGTAGAGGTGATTTTTTATCAGGCAAGCAAGTGCCAATAATAGGATCTATCTTGAGACATTTTAACAGGTGATTTCAGTTAAATATCTTAATAGAGTAGTCCTAATAGGCTATATGAAATTCTTTAATAGGGTGCTTACTTAATTGTAAGTTAAAGTCCTCTGACCAGGCACCCTTCTAATAGGGTGTTGAAATCCTCTAACAAGGTGAGACTTAACATTATATGTAAGCCTTTAATAGGGAAGGCTTTTCATAGGGTAGACCATGATTCATGGTCAAATCATACCTCATGATTATTATAGGGAGGGGCATTAAAGACCATCCACCATCTATCCCAAAAGTTATTTCTTATATCATCATGTATGCACCAAGGGATGGGGAACCTTTTAGTTGTATGTTTAACAATGTCTTGTTCTTCGTGCTTTTTAAAAAATGCACAGATGCTACCTTTCACTATGTCCTTTTTTCTTACATCTTTATAGGATAATTTTTTTACATAATATCTTCTTTTTTCTTCTCTCTTAACATGCCAAATATCCAACCAACCACTCATAGAAGCTACATCTCTCATAATGGGCTTAAGGGAGGATGTCAATTGTGCTCTCATAGGATTAGTTTTCTTGCAAGATTTCAACCTACCAATGATTTCTTCTAATTCATTTTTCCCTCTTTATATATCATTCATTATATTGTCTTGGGTGCTAGGAGGAAGTCTTTCAATCAGTGGAGGTTGCGAAAGTTCTTGCTCTTCTTGTGGAGGGTTTTCATTTTGATTTTGTTGATCAGGTTGGGGATTTGGTGGTTGATTAATCACATTTCTTGATAAGAAACCAATTGCATTTTAAATAAATAAATAAAATTGAAATTATACAAAACAATGCAAAAAAAAGAGTAGAAAACATACTTGATGATCTCAATATTGATCTCTAGTGACAAGGAGGCATTTTGAGGAGAGTGAGAAAATTATTCAACTTCTACAAACCTCATGCATGTTGCTAAGGGGAAAAAATGCAACAAAAGAAAGAAATAAGAGAAAATGGAATGGGTCGCAAGTTTTCATCCCATATATAAGATTTTTAAAAAGCGCACATGCACTTTGTCTTGGACTCCACAAGCCTAGGGGTTGTGGATCCCAAGCCTAAGCACGTGCGTACTTTTAGAATTTTTAAAAATTTAGTAGTGTCATCTTTTTGGAACCACAACTTGGTGCATTCTCCCTAATGTGGATTTTGGTCATGTTACAAGTTTATTATAATCAGACCCCAACAGAGGAGAGATTAGAAGTCCACTAGCTATTTGAGGATGTGACTATCTTGGATTGACACCTTAGCTAGGAGAGGTTGATAGATGAATATAGGGGACCAGTATCCCTTTCCTTTCTTGATTTTTTTATTGGTTATATAGACCTTGGTTACTAACAGGGGCCAGAAGGGCTTCCCTCTAGGATGGGGTCAATTGGTGGTGGACCTAATTGGGTGACCTAAGAGGATGTCATGGAGACCAACTAAACTTTGTAACATGTATCATGAGCTATATGAGATAATGTATTGAGATGGCAAGACTTAGGCATTCAAAGTAGTTATAGCACAGATATGGGCCTAGAAGCACATCATAGTGATACAACCACAAGTGCAACCACGAGAGTGAAACCACCCATCCCTCTATAGATACAGAGGATTCATCCCTCAAAGTCATCATGAAGATGTGACATATTATAGGTATTTGTTTGATGAGATTACATCTTTTATTTGGTAGTCATATCGTCAATATTTTAGATGGTTAGATGCTTAGGAGGTTGAGCATGCATTATAGTGGGCTACTAGTGGGGAGGCACTTTGAGATCATCGAGTAGTTTGTCATCAGTCAATTTTGGAGACAGTTTAGGTAGAGGCAAGCAATTTTGATGGAGACTACCACATACACCCTCTTTCATAGAGAGGAGGATCAGGGATATCATCCCATGCTAGACCATAAATGACCTTGAAAGAGATAAAAACATTGATGTAGGAGCTTTGGGACTATCATCTAGACTTAGTAGATGTAGGGGTAGATCCAACATATCTATATGAGATGTAAAGGCATCGATTACCTCAATTCACATGGCCATATGCACTACCTATGGTAGTAGGGAAGAGAGGAGATGGTGGGGATGGTAGTAGAGGCAAAGATAGAGGTGGGAGATAGATGGAGGTTGGGAGTAGTTCTTGAGCTACTGGGGTGAGATAGACACAAGCCCAAGCTATGAGAGAGGAGGAGAGTGAGGAGGAGGAGTTTGAGGAGTAAGAGTGTCTGCTGAGACACAAGAGGGTGGAGTGAGTGGAGCCACAATAGGAGAATCCTGTTAGAGGAGATGGAGAGGATCTGAGGGATGCTTAGATACAAGTATTAGAGGTAGAGATATAGGTAGAATGAATGACTATTGATGTGTGAGATCAAAAACTCATTGATGAGTGGGCATACAATGAGGAGCTTTGTAGGAAAAAAGATATTGTGAGGTAAGAGTTAGAGAATCATGGTATTAGAGGTGTGATGCCACCTAGGCAGGGGCTATTAGAATTTACATGTCGGAAGATATACTTTTGAGAGGGGGGGCGGGGGGTTGAATCAAAAATATCTAAATTTAACCTATAAAACCTTTTTAGTTGAAAACATTCACATGCATCTAATCCATCTAATAAACATGAAAGTAAAAAAATGCATGAAAATAGATAACACAAGATTTGGTAACCCAAAAACCCTGCACAATGAGAAGGTAAAACTAGGGTGAGGATGACACCCACAAAATATTACTCCAGCAATGTGTAACTATTCAATGTTGCAATGTTTGACCACTTCCAATGGTCTACCCTATGAAAGGCCTATCCTATTAAAGACTTTACACCCTGTAAAAAGTGACCTGGTTAAAGGATTTCACTACCCTATTAAAAGTAGGCCTGGTTAAAGGACTTTAGTACATTCACATGGAATGCCATGATGTTAAAGGATTTACAAATGGCTACTAGGCCAACCTAATTCCATAGGATTTCCATATCTGATACAATTGCTAGAGTGTATTAGAAAAGTCTTTGACCTGATAGCTTTGCAATCTTCAATTACTGATTCCAAATCCTTGTTTTACTCTGATTGACCTAATCCTTGCTTGATCTAATATAGCACTCTTCGATATTCTGATACTCTGTTGTTGATCAACTAAACATTTCAATGCTGCTTTGTTCTTCTAAGTCTTTTCACACTTCCCTATAAATTTTTCTATAGTTCACCCATACACTTCTCTCTCATTCTCGCATACAATGGGGTTTCATCCTCCTTTTAAAGATTTTGAAGACTTAGGGTTAGGTATGAATCTATGATCCATATTCATTCTTCATTTCCCACTCATTTCTTGTATTTTTCTTATTGGTTGCATGTCTTCTCCATTTTTCTTATTGGTTGTATGCTAATTACATAGGTAAAGTAAAAGATTCATTCTTATCTTCAAGATCCTTTGAGATTCATCCTATGTCGGCTCCAAAAATGGTTTACATCTGAGTTTGTGAAGGCACAAACTCATATGCTGATTTTTTGTTACTCAACACATACTAGTTTCTAATGCTCAACACATATAGAAAAATTGGCTCACTCAGCTCCTATAGCAATTCTATTCCACTCAACTTCTATAGTGACTCAAACACCTATGCTTTGCTCGGCACTTGAACTTTGCTTGGCACCTAAAGATTGCTTACCACCTAAAGTTCACTTGACACCTAAAGATTTCTCGACACCTAAAGTATTTTCTAGCTTGGCATTCATTGTAGTTTAGCATCTGTATTTTACTCAACATCATCTTGAGAATTGGTTAAGTGTGTTGACACTCAAATGTCAAAACCATTCTAAGACTAATAATCTCCCCCTTTGACATAAGTGGCAAAAAAACTTAACTAACCATTATGCATCTAATTTCTATGAGAATACTATACATTATGTTTGGAATATGTACAAGACTACAAAAACTTATTCAAAATTTTATATACCTCAAAATCTTGTAGCCCCCCTTGAGCTGATGTGCCATTTCCATTCCTGTAACCAAAATTTTGTGCTAAATGTGTCTCATGCTAATTGCTGATATATCTGATACTCTTTGCCTCATCTGCATCTATCTACCTTATTTCTACTTCTTGTACTCTATATCTATTTTATCTTCCATTCTTATTTACAACTTCCCAAAACATTATATCTCCCCCTTTATTAATTCTTCCCCCTTTTTGACACTTATGTTAAAGGGTTCTAAGGATTAAGACCATATTTTGCCAAAAATGTCTTATTGGCCTCCATAATCATCTTGAGAGATGCATTCGAATTGTCCAAAACTATTTCCAATGACTTGTGCTAGATGGCTATCTTTGTTGCAAGATGAACAAGGCCTTCTAAAGTAGAAAGATTAGGATCTTTCTTTAGAACATTCTCTCCATAGGCTTGTTCTTTATGGAGTACTTCTAGATGTGGGGTTATGGAAGACTAAATTTGCATCAGTTTGGCCTTGATATTGGCCTTTTCTACTATCAACACAGCTAAATCTTTTGATGTGTTAAGCGTTTGGAAAAAATGCTTCTCACTATGAGCTAGATCTTTTGGTAGCTGAGTATTAGAAATCTTTAGATTTCACTACAAGCTCAGTATCCTTTGGCTTGTTTCCTGTGTGAAATATGAAAAATCACACAAATTTTTGTACAATGAGAACACATTCCCAAGTACTATTTTTTTCTTTTCAATCTTCTTAGCTAATTCAACTTGTGAGAGTGCTATTTCACTAGATATTTTCTCATTAATTTTTCCTTGAAATTCCTTCTCAGACCATTCCATGAGTTTCACATTGGTTTCCTGGTCTTTATTAGTCACCTTTTCTACAATATCTATCAGTTGTTCCAATATAGGCTTGGTTTCATCAGGTGTCTATAAGCTAAATGCATCAAGAAATATTTCTTTGATCTCCACTAGTGCTTTCTTTTTCTTATACTCATTTCTGAGTATCTCTTGCCTCTTTCTCCTCTCTAGTGCCTCTTTCACTTCATTTATCTGCTACAAGTTCATGGTTTTTGAGTCATAGCTTGGTATGACTATTTATTCATCAAGTGCAAGGTCTCCATAGTGATGTACCCTTGCAACCTTGGTAGTGCTCAAGCCTGGTGTTGTGATCTGCAATGGTATTGCATTAGTGCTCAACTTCTTATGAGGAGTCCCTGAGGTAGGAAAATTTACCAATGTTTGTATTGCCTCCTACTCCTTAGGGGTTTTCTCTCCTTCTTTCTCCTCTCCTCTATTGCCTTGACCAATGACGACAATTTTTGGAGGTGCACCTTGGGTTTGTGCTTCAAGAACATATTGCCCTATTTATTCCTTTGGTTGCTCCTTGGTAGTAGTTGTTACCTTTCTTTTAGAATTGACCTTAACAATTTTTTCTTGCATTTCTTGCTCTTTGGGTTGATCTATTGTAGCTATGGGAGGTTGTGTGCATTGTTCTTGTATACTTTCTTTGTCTCTTGTTATTTCTGCTACAACTTTTTACAGTTCATCAACACTCACCAAAATTGGATTCGTACAAAGTTGTGCTTGTAATGTTGATTGTCAAAGGATCTTCTTAAGATCCTCTATAGTTAAAGGATTGATGTTCTAAGCTGAAGTGTCAGGAACATCCTTTACAATGACTTTAATTGTAGGTGTTGTGCATGGAGGACTTGGTGGTGGTAGTTGGGTGTCTTGGAAACTCTATTTAGTCTGCTACTCTTCACCTGTTACCCTTTCACCATGTGTCTCCTTCATTGTGTCTTTTTCTATTTCCTCCTCCACTATTTTATTGTCCTTCTCTTTCTTACTAGCCTTAGCCTTATTTTCATCTTCATCCTCTTCAATTTTATATCCCTCAAAGGGGTCTTCTTCTCCATCCTTGATAGTATTCAAGCCATATATCAACTTCCACAATCTTGTTGATTTATTGACAACTTCTTCAACTTTATTCTGCAAGATGTTGAAGGCTCATTCTGACATTACTTATGCCAATGTGGATTCTCTTATTTCTTTTTCCATTTTAAAACAATAATGCCACTTATTTTCAACAATTTCATATAACTCCTTAGGCATTGTATTGTCTAATTCAAGAGGAGTGTTCTTAAATTCTGCCATTATGGCATATACTGATTCTTCAACTTTATTTCGATCTTCTCTACTCAATTTATTAATTTCAATATTTTTCAATTCAGAAAAATCTGCATTCTTCCTAACATTATCACAAATTTTATCAATATTTCACTTAGGAGCATGGCTTACCACTCTAAATTGGCTGATATCTTCAAATTATGTCCTTTCCTCATCATCTCACTTTGGTTGTGCAACATATCTTCTCTTTGGTTTCTTTTGCATAGGACCAGTCAACTCAGTAGCCTTCTTCTCTTTCAGTTCAGGATCTTGTGGTGGCTCTTGTTACTAGTATAGTTGGCTTGGCTTGGGTTGGATTTTCAAACTTCTTTGCTTTAGGCTGGGTTGTAGGTTGAGTTTTGGCCTTTCTCTTCTTGGGCTCAGTTTGAGCTAGTGCTTCCTCGACTTCTTCTTCCTTTTCTGCATCCTCACCTAAGCCTTGTGTCAATGCAAGAGGTTGATGTTCCTCTTCATCATCATCATCATCATCATCTTCCTCGACATCAACACCTTAACCAAATATTTTCTTAAGTTGTTTTACCAGTTTATCCCTTTTCTTTAATGTGGAGGCAATCTTCAACCCCCTACTTTGGATATCACAACATCATATGTTCCAAAATGTTGGGCACTCTTATCAATTTCTTCTAAAAGCAATGCTATGATTTTTGTTGATGATTCATCAATGTTTAGCTCATATCCTAATGGTCTTAGCAATCTATTCCTTGGAATTGCTACTTGGATTTAAGTATGATAAATGCCAACTAAGAAACAAATATCATTGATGTATTGTTCCACTAGGTAAATTGGTATCCTTAGTCTTTGCTTCATGAATTTCTTGAAATCCCCAAAGTAGCTTGTCATTAGAGATTCAAAGTTGTCTCCCATTCGCTCAATGTACTCATTAATTTGATTAATAGCTAACTTATCTAATTTCCAATCTACTTTACCAAAAGAGGGAAATTATTCCATAACATAGAAAAAGATATAGATCAGAATTGATCCAAACTTACACTGAGCACCTTTTGATCTTCTTATTGCTCCCAGATTCTCCATGATCTACTATAATAGCAATTCTACTAGATCATATGTATGATCCTTCTTGATGATTTTGTAGGCCACATCCATAGCAATGCACAGAACACTTTTCAATCTACCTGATTGATAGAACTTGTGAGATATCATTCTTACTGCAAAGTCCAAAAGGGGATCTATGATTTTATCAATAGTCATGCCCCTTTTGTTCCATTTATCCCCAGTTTTCTTTTCAATAGCTTCCTTAGAATCACTTTGCAGGGTCTTGTACTGATCTAGGGTTGGAAAATCTATAACTCTATGCATGATTCTCTTTGTTATCTTGATAGGTCCTCCTTCTAACCATAAATAACCATTATGTATTCTACTTAGGAAAATTCTTATCCATTCAATTTTGAAAATTGTGGGGATAACTAGGGCATGGGTTAATTCCTTTCTTTCAACTATTTTAAATTCTTCCTTTAACACTCCATTTTCACACAGTTTATCATATGCTTGATGAATTTCCATGTCTCCTATTGCTGCTACCTTGCAATTGTAACGTTTCCTAACATCTTGCACCATCACAACTTTGGGCAGAATAATGGATAGTGTGTTGGTAGGGTCATTCTTATATGCAACTTCTGGAATCGGCCTAAAATTTGGTTGTTTAACCTCATTGCTAACTAACTAAACCTCAAAACCTTCCTTTTCCTTAGGGTTTTTAGAACTGGAAGCCATATTGAAAATCTAGGGTTTCAAAAGATATTAAACTTTATAATTGTGCAACTTGGCACTTGAGGAATACCTTAGATCGATAAGAATGATGCTTGATCTTTGTCAAAATCCATGAAAAAACTTCAATTGTTGTTTGTCAATCACTTTTGTTCTCTTCTTGTTCTTGTTCTATGTTCAAATGATGAGAAATGATTAAAAAAATGACCTTATACTCTTCAAAACATAACATTAACTACTTAGTGCATATACATCTATACACTTGACTCCTTAAGGATTTAAGTATAACTTGATTTCCACTGACTTTCCATCACTCGACTTCAACTAGATATCCTCTTCACTCAGCTTCCATTGCCAACCTAGCTATGACCAATCACTTGGCTCCTAATGGCAGCTTGGCATATACTGACATTTACTCAGCATCTAAGGATGACTCGATAAACACTGGTGAAAACTTTGAATTTCAACTTTGCATCTCTAATCATGCTAATCTCTTCTTTTTAGTACTATCTTATTTAGGAACTGATGTATGATAAAGCTTAGTAAATCAGTCCCTCATGCCTTCCATTTGCTTAGTTTGATGAAGTGTGATCACTTGACCTATTAAGTGAAGTGATCCCTTCATTTGATGATCTACACTCATCTTTCTTCTTCCATGTCTTATTCATTTCTCCTTTGATGTGTTCAACATCTACCTTCTCTTTTACTTTGTTGACTTTTGACTTGGGTGCCTTTGACCTTGTTGAGCAATTCCTGCTAACATGACTAGTCTTCAAGCAACTAAAACATGTGGTTTGGCTCAACCATCCACTATAATTCCCTCTAAAATGTGTCCTTAAGAAATTTTTAGGAATGTGCCATATTCCTAACAATAATGATAGTTATATCTTGTATTATAATCCCAATTGTAGTAATATCCATGATTTGCTCCTGCTAGCTGATTTGGTGTCCACATAGACTTTGATCTGCATTCAAAAGCTCTATGTCCATACTTCTTGTAGTTGTAATTGTACGCACCCAAAAATGGTCGCCTAGACTATGGGCCCCCATTATTCAATTTATCAATTTATCAAATTTTTTGAATCAATGGTTTGTAATATATTCAAATCAATTTCCTTGATCAAATTCGATTTATTTCATTTCTAAGATTGATCATTTTATTCCAAGTCTTATTTAATTAAAAGAAAATCTTCTCTTTTAATTAAATAAAATAAAATCCCCATTTAATTAAAAGAAAACCTCTCTTTTAATTAAACAGTTTATCCACATTTAATTAATTAAGAGAAAAACCTCTCTTTTAATTTAATTAAATATCTTCTATTTAATTAAAAAGAACTTGCTCCCTTTTAATTAAATAAAAATCCCACTTAAATATCTCTTTTGATGAAAAAAGAAAAGAAAATAAATTCTTTTTATTTAATTTCTCTACACTTAAAAATGTGATCTAAGTGGGATTTATCTTTCCACTTTCTCCTCAACCACTCCTCTTTTCTAATTGGTGGAATCTTGTCTCACATGGATCACCACTTTCTTCTCAACCACTCCTCTTTTCTCATTGGTGGAATTTTGTCTCACATGGATCAAGCTCTATTATCCCATATTGGTTGTGAGAAGCCTCTCACCTCCATAATTTTCTTTATAAGGGAGAGCCCTCTCCTCATGTTAGACACCCATGATTATGATATCGTTATGCTGTAGGTTTGAAGACCAATTTTTGAGGGAGTTTGAATACAAAAGATTTTTCGTGGAGAACTTCTATTTTCTTGTCTTTTTCTCTCTTGCACCCATCATGGGCTTTTAGCTTAGATCTTTCATTTATAGATTAGATTTTGCTTTCATAGATTAGATCTTATTTTCATGCATATTTGAAGATCATGGAGACTAGCATTCTTGCTTTTCCTCTTTGAATCTCTCATCTAATGGTGTACTTGCATGGGCACAAAAATAGGTCAAACTGAGGGCCTCCATTGCAAACCCTTGCACTCTATGAGTAGAGAGCTATGGATTGATTTGTGAGGGCTCATTCTTGAGTTTTCTTACATGTAATGATTCATAGAAGTGTGACAACATTTTAACACACAGTAATAGTGACCTTCAAATCTTGGTGTTCTGATAGTCCTAGTCCTACAGTCATTTGCTTGATGTCCTTGTTTTTTCCACTTGTGACAATAACTTGCAATTTTAGGCTTGTCATATTGATGGGCATTCTTACTCCTACATACATTAGAAGTATGTCCCTTTTTACCATAGAAATTACAAATAGGTTTAGTGTTCTTACCTTTGTTACTCTTTTCTTCTATAGTCTTGGAGAACTCTCCTTGTTCAGTGTTAATGTAACCAAGTCCTGAAGTGTCATTGTTGGCCCTTGGTGATTTTAGTAGCTACTCAAAGTACTAGATAACCTCATTGGGTTTGTTGAAGATTTGTACAATCTCCTTTCCTCTTTTTAGGTCATTTTTTAGTTGTTCATTTTTCATCTTTAGTGTAGAGATCTCAATATCCTTGACATTTAGTTTATGATGTGCATTCATCATCTGACTCAGGGTGTCTAGCTGCATATTTGAGATTCTTGCAAGTTCAATTGATTTTTCTTCTAGTATATTTGCAAGGTTTCTCTTGTCTTCTTCTAGCATAGCCTTGTATTCAATGGCTCTTTTCTTTTGTTCAATTACTTCACAAAGCATCATGGCTTGTGATTCTTGTTCAAGCTTGAGCATTCTGATTTCTTTTACTCGAGCTCTATTCTTCTCCATTAGGTCTTCTATTGCTACATCAAACTCTTTGGAATCTCCATTTGAAAATAGATTTGAGATGTCAATCTCCTTGTACTATGTGTCATTCTTAGCTATGGAAATCTCTTTTCTTCTCTTTAAGGATTTCTTTAGTTCTCCTCTAGCTTCTTCCGAAGCATGTAAAGCATACCAATTGTTGGAATTTGCAAGTGGGAAGATATACTTCTGAGGGCGAGTGAATTAGAAGTATCTAAATTTAACCTCTAAAACCTTTTTAGCTGAAAACATTCACATGTATCTAATCCATCTAATAAACATGAAAGTAAAGAAATGTATAAAAGTAGATAACACAAGATTTGGGAACCCAAAAACCCTCCAAAATGATAAGTTAAACCTAGGTTGGGGATGACACCCACAAAATATCAATGCAGCAATGTGTAACTATTCAAGTTTACAATGTTTGACCACTTCCAATGGTCTACCCTTTGAAAGGTCTATCCTGTTAAAGACTTTACACCTTGTAAAAAGTGACTTGGTTAAAGGATTTCACTACCCTACTAAAAGTAGGCCTAGTTAAAGGACTTTAGTACATTCACATGGAATGCCACCCTATCAAAGGATTTACAAATGGCTGCTAGGCCAACCTAAGTCCATAGGATTTCCATATCTAATATACTTGCTAGAGAGTATTAGAAAAGTCTTTGACTTGATAGCTTTGCAATCTTCAATTATTGATTCTAGATCCTTGTTCTGCTCTGATTGAATTGATCCTTTCTTGATCTGATATATCACTCTTTGATATTCTGATACTCTGTTCTTGATCAATTGAATGCTGCAATGCTGCTCTGTTCTTCTAATTTTTTCCACAATTCCCTCTAAATTTCACAATAGTTCACCCATACACTTCTCTCTCATTCTTGCATACAATGGGGTTTCATCCTCCTTTTAAAGATTTCAAAGATTTAGGGTTAGGTATGAATCTATGATCCATATTCATTCTTCATTTCCCACTCATTTCTTGCACTTTTCTTATTGGTTGCATGTCTTCTCCATTTTTCTTATTGGTTTCATGTTGATTGCATAGGTAAAGTAAAAGATTCATTCTTATCTTCAAGATCCTTCGAGATCCACCCTATGTCGGCTCCAAAAATGGTTTACATCTAATTTTGTGAAGGCACAAACTCATATGCTAATTCTGTGTTACTCAGCACATACTGGTTTCTGATGCTTGGCACATATAGAAAAATTGGCTCACTCGGCTCCTATAGAAATTTTGTTCCACTCGGCTTCTATAGTGACTTGGCACCTATGCTCTGCTCATGTCTTGACACCTAATGATTGTTCAACACCTAAAGTTCACTTGACACCTGAAGATTTCTCGCCTCTTGAAGTATTTTTTGGCTTGGCATTCATTGTAGCTCAGAATTTATATTATACTCAACATCATCTTGAGAATTGGTTATTGACACTCAAATGTCAAAACCATTTTGAGACTAACAGGGGCTTCCATGTTGATCTCAAATTGGTTTTGACAAGTGAGTATGAACACGTTTAAGCTATTTACTTAGTTCATGTCGAACTAGTAATACATGTCAAGCACACCATGTAACTATTAGACCATGTCAAGTTGTAATGAGTGTCAAGTCACTTATACAAAGAGTCACTCAAGTGTCAAGAAAATAGGTCATGAAAAGTAAGTTAGGAGCCAAGTAAATAGTGGATGCCAAGAAATGTAGGAGTTGAGTCATAGTATACAAAATAGTGCAAGCTGAGCATCAAAGACTTCATATGCCAAGTAAAATAGTTTTGACATATTTGTTTGTAATGGCACAAACAACTATGTAAACCATTTTTGAGCTGACTTAAGATTATATTTTGACATTTTAGAGATAAGGATGAATCTCTATTTCAATTCCCTATGCAATTACATGCAGCCAATCAGAGAATGGGAAGGATTACGGGGCAAAATGGATGAATCTCAGCTGTAGATTCATACCTAACCCTAAGCCACTAGAGTTTTCTTAAGGAGGATGAAGCCCTAAACTCTATATGGATAGAGGAGCTAATGACATGGAATTTTTAATAAATTAAAGGAGCAAGCAAGATAGTTTCTAAGAAGAGCGTTCAAGGTGACTTAGAAGTTATGAAGAAAGATTGAATTGTAGAATTAGTTAGAGAAGAACAGAGGATAGAGAAAAGGATACAACATTGTGACATCTGATGAAAAAGGATCAAGAATAACTTGTTTAGAGGTGATCTATTATTAGACAAGCAAGTGCCAACTATAGGATCTATGTTGAGACATTTTAATAGGTGATTTCAGTCAAATCTCTTAATCAAAGTAGTCTGAATAGGCCATATGAAATCCTTTAATAGGGTGCTTACTTAGTTATAAGTTGAAGTCCTCTAACAAGGCACACTTCTAATAGGGTGTTGAAATCCTCTAACAGGGTGAGACCTAATAGTCTTTGCAAGCCTTTAACAAGGCAAACCTTTCACAGGGTAGAACATGTTTCATGGTCAAAACATTGTAACCTTCATTGGATACACTTTATTACTATAGTAGTTAATATTTGTGGGTTTCATCCCCACTTTAGTTTTACCTTCTCACTTGGAGGGATTCTAGGTAATCATCTTTGGCATTATGTGTGTGAATGCTTACATGGTTTATATGATTTAGATATGTTTTACATTTTATTTTAGTTTATTCATTGAATGCATATGATGGATCTGTGGTGAAAGTTTTATGGGTCCAAGTTTAAACAATTGATTCACCCCCCACTCTAAAATTTACCTTTCCTTTTGTAATTCCAACAATTGGTATTGGAGCCTTGTTCTCTAAAAGAGAAGCTTTACAACTTTGAGAAAAGATTTGAAATGGAAGTCTACAAGTTGGGAAAGACTGTTGAGAACCAAGAGATTGAAATACATCTCATACTACATCAACTAAATGAAGTAAGAGAGGAACTAAAGAAATCCTTGAAGAGAAGGAAAGAAATTTCTATTGTAGAGAATAACACACTATTAAAAGATATAGACACTATTAAGCTGCTTATAGATGGAGATACTAATGAATTTGATGCAGTAGTTTTAGATCTAATGGAAAAGAATAGAGTTCAAGCTGAGGAAATTAGAAATCTCAAGTTAGATCAAGAATCACAACCTATACTGCTATGTGAGGTAACTGAACAAAAGAATAAAGCTATAGAAGACAAAGCCATGATTGAGGAAGACAAAAGAATTTTGGCCAACAGATAAGAAGAGAAGTCAACAGAGCTAATCAAGATTCCTAAGATGCAATTGGATACTCTATGTCAAATGATGAATGCCAACTATGAATTTAATGTCAAGGACATTGAGATAACTACATTGAAGTTGTAGAATGACTAATTGCAGAGTGACCTAAAGAGAGAAAATGAATTTGTTGAAACTTTCAACAAGCCAAGTGAAGCCATCAAATACTTTGAGAAATTATTAAGATATCCTAAATCCAAGAATGATACATTAGGATTGGGATACACAAGCACTGAAGAAGGAGAATCATCCAAAACTATAGAAGAAAGGAATATCAAAGGTAAGAACTCCATACCTACTTCTCATAATTGGAGTAAGAAAGGACATATTGCTAATGTGTGTAGGAGCAAGTTTACACATCAGAATGTTAAGCCTAAGAACATGACTCATTTTCATAAGTGCAACAAGCAAGGTCATTAGGCACATGAATGTAGAACAAGGACCATGCATACACAAAGATTTGAAGGATATTGCTACAATTGTTAGAAGTATGGATATAGAGCTTTTGAATGTAGATCCAAATCCAAGTGGTCATCAAATAGGCAAAAAAAGGTAAGAAACAATGAAAACTCTTATAATTGGGATTATAATACAAGATATAGCTATCATTATTGTCAAGAATATGGACATGTTCCTAAGAACTATATTAGGAAACACCTCAGTGGTAATTACAAAAGATGGTTATGTTAAACTACATGTTTTAGTTGTTTGAAGATTGGTCACATTAGTAAATATTATCCAACTAGGTCAAAGGCTCCAAGTTGTGAATTTGATAAAGGTAAAGGCAAGGTAGATATTGAACACATCAGAGATGAGATGAACAAGACATGGAAAAAGCAAGATTCTTGTAGCCTTCACCCAATGGGTCAGGTGATCACACCTCATCAAACTATGCAAACAAGAGAAATGTGGGACTAATATTTAAATGTTGTATAATGCATTAGTTCCAAAAGGAGATAGTACTAAAAATACTATATTAGCATGAATAAAGATGCAAGATGTTGATAGGAACTCAAAATAAATCTTTAAGTTTTTTATGTTGTTACCAACTATAAAAAGTTTTGTAGATGTGTTGAGTGGAATGTTTGTTGATGCCAAGCTATCAAATTTGGTAGTTGATGCTGAGCTCATAGTAGCTGCCGAGTGATAGAAATATCAATGGATGTTGAGTGAACCTAAAATAGGTTATTGCTGAGCCTACAACTGTGTAAGAACTCAGCATTAAATGCAAGGTTTTCAAAGTTTATATGATTGATTTTAACTCATTTTTCATCATTTTGAAATTGAGAAAGAGTGAGAAAAGCAAGAGGTGATCTAGAAATCCTTTAGAAGTGATTGCAAAAGATTTGTGTACCAATTCATCACCACTTCATCTGATCTCACAAGGTATTTATCAAGAGCTGAGCTACACAGTTTAAATTCTCATAAACTATAGTTTGACACAGTGACATCAAGTTTGAAAAATGTTGAAGGGAAGGAAGTTTTAAATGTTTAGCTAGTTAGTAATGAAGTTGAGTAGCCCATATTTAAAGCCATTCCTAACATCACATATAAACAAGACCCTTCTGGCGCATTCTCTAAGATCCCACCAAATGTGATAATGGTACAAGATGTGGGGAAATGTTACAATTTCAAGATAAGAAGCATTGGTGACATTGAAATAAGAGGTGCATACAACAAGCTATGTGAAAATGGTGTTTTGAAAGAGGAATAAAAGATTTTTGAGAAAAAGGGTTTAACATGAGCCCTAGATTTTCCTGATGTATTCAAAATAGATTGGATAAGAATTGTACTTAGCTAAATTCATGATGGTTCCTTATGGTTGGAAGGTAGACCAATCAAGATTACCAAGAGAATAATTCATAGGGTTACTGGCTACCCAACCCTAGATCAGCCCAAGACACTCAGGAGTGGTTCCAAAGAAATGATTGAATAGAATGTTGGAATTACAAGTGGGAAAAGTAAACTTTTGAGAGGGGGGGGGAGGTGAATCAATAGTTTAAACTTGGACCCATAAAACTTCCATAATTCAGTCATATGCATTCAATATATAAACTGAAATAACATGTAAAGCATATGAATCCAAATCATGTAAACATGTAATCAATCACACACATAACACTAGATATGATCACCTAGAAACCCTCCAAGTGAGAAGGTAAAAATGGGGTGGGAATTATACCCAAAAATATTTACTACTACAACAATAAAGTGTATCCAAGAAGGTTTTTGTTAGAGAAATTCTATTGTAAATTTATCCTTGGGGAGATCCCCAATTATTTTGACATGTTAAATTCTTAGGGTAGAGGTGGGGGTCATCATTTGAGAGGTTGGGGGCACGTCATGACCCTAACATAGATAGGGTGCCTATTGGTAAGCCATAGGTAAGAAATGTCATTATTCCTTCAATTGTGAAGGAACATGTAGAGACTAGTGCCTTACAAATTATCAATGCTTTGACACAAACCATCATTCATTGCGCTAATCCATTAGTTGAGTATAAGTATTTTTTGCATTACCGTCACATATGCACATGATGTGGATCCTTATGCATGTTTGGAAGTCATGTTGGAGATACTATGGATGATGGGCTAGTCACTGATGAGTTTCTAAGTGACACATTTGGCATTGATACACAGGTAAATTACAATTATAATAAACTAATTTGATCACACTAGTTGAGGATAAGCCTTTAGTCCATTAGTTGAGAATAAGCCATTTTTGCATCATGGTCATGTGTGCACATCATGTGGATCTTTATGCATGTTTGGAAGTTATCTTGGAGACACTATGGATGATGGGCTAATCATTGATGAGTTTCTAAGTGACACATTTGGTACTGAAGCACAAGTAAACTATAATTATAATAAACTAATTTGATCACATTTCATATTTATAGTGAAAGACTAATTAATTAGCATGTCTTAACATTGTTCAAGATTTAGGGTAAGAGTGTTGATGGCCCTAGTATAGATTCCCTAGCCCTATTTTATGTCTTGTCAATGAGTTGAGTGGTATGTATCAATTTAATCATTTAAAATAATACATATATATATTAAGTAATCATATGAAGGATTGACAAAAAAAATTATCCATGTGCATTAGTTCTCTACTAGACCATTGACATTCACAAGGGACTTTGAGCCTAGGCATTATATGAGATTCATTGAGGTATATTTGTTTCATGGTAATTTAATTAATTTGACTATATTATATTCTATAAAAAATAGGTAAATTATATTATATGATTTATAGTTGTTGACATCCAAGACTCCTCCTCATCTTCACCAGTCCATCGATCATTAAGTTGCTACCACAATGGTTAGTTTGAAACCATTGACCAAGATATGAAAGATTTTTCATAGTTTTAGTTTTTATTTATAATAGTTAGTATTGAAATTTTAAATGGTATTTATAAGTATGATCAAGTGATTATATTGATTGAATTTTTGTAGGGCCTTGTTACTCTCGATCATCTGGAGCCTTTGAGGTGGATGTACATAGTGACTATTTGATGGTGGTAAGAAAATAATTAATTTTGTGTGTACATGGTGCAAGGGCACCCCAATAAAACACAATGTTAGGACTCTTTTGAATCATTAGGTTTTGGTTAGGAATAATGGCTATTGAGGTTGACCCACTTGTAAGACCTAGTTCCAAGATTGGCACATTATAAGCCCTTGGTCAACTATGGTCAAAGGTGTCTCATAGCCTAGAATCCTAGGATAGATTTATTTTTCATGTTTTTTCATGTTTTGTTCCATTTTGGATCAGTTGAAACCAATTTTGGCTACCTTAGGCAAAGTTGCACTAAAAGTTGCAAAATTGCTAAAAAGTTGTCAAGCAACTTTTTGCAAAATTTGTAATTTGAATTCCCAACAACCATATTTGGTTTGAATTATTTTTACAACCATTTGGAATGCCTACATAGCCCTTTCAGGTGGGTGGTAGGAATCTAGTGTGTAAATTTGTCTTCAAATCAATAAAATAACAAGTTTTTCTATAAAATTTGATGTTGCAACTCATTGTAAGGACTCATTTTAACACACACATTTTTGGATATCTTGGTGAAGAATCTTTCAAATGTACTTGGAATGAGATCCTAACATGCCCTCTAACTCCAGATATCTTAGTTTTACTAATTGTTGTCATAGTTTCTTGTAACTACCTAGGGTTTCTTACATTTTTACTGATATCTTGAGATTCCACCATGGGAAATTAATGGTCTTGGGTGGAATCAAAGTGTGGAAAATTTAAATTATGTTTATTTTGGTCTTATGTCAAAAGATGCAGGCAGCAAGGAGAAACTTGATTCCTAGGCATGTAAGATCCATGTGCATGCTAGGAACGTATAGTAGCAAATTCCACAACTCGCTACAAAAAAGGATTCAAGGCCTAGGATCTAATTTATAAGTCTCTTATGTGTGACCCCTTATGTTCCAATTGTTGGATTGGAGTTTTGTTTAGAGGTTTGGGTAGTTCCTTTGTAAATGGAGGCCTAATAGGCTAATCCTTCTAGGTGAGATCATAACTTTCACTAGCTTCATTCTCATCTTGGAATCCTAGTGCTTCAGTATGTTATGTAAACCCCAAAATGGTATTTGAATCAATTATTCATTCCTTGGTTTTTGTGGATTTTTTTGAAACTAAGTCAAGATTACAAGGGTTTCAAGCCTTGTCTTGGGTTTGTGAAGCAACAATTGGATAGATGTTGCATAGTTTGATTCTAGTTATTGCCTCATATTGTTTAGGAACTAAATAGACCAAAAGAATTTCTTAGAATATCCCTTGGTCCTTATGTGATTTTGGTAGTAAATGTGTCAAAAGTGCCTTTATTGCATAGTAAGAGCAATTATTGATTAGTTGTCTTTGTGATAGGTTTTCCTTGTAATTGGGATTTCCTAGGAGTGGCTTAGGTTGAGATAACCATAACCATCATGTTAAAAAATTTTGATAGGTGTTTGGGTAATCTGGCCTTGTAAAGGCACTTGTTCTATTCATACCTTCAGTGAAGAGGATTTGGGGACCCTTCTCTTAACCCACTATTGGTTCCATTGCATTAGTAAATATATTTGATTTCAATGTATAATAATTATTGATTCATATATACTTCTTTTTTATCAGCTCCAATTAGAGAGGAGCTTGAGGAGCCTAAACAAGAGGATGAGTAAGTGTGTGAGGAAGACCCCATCATCCCCATCATCTCTCTCCATGCAATGAATGAAGATCTCTAGGGATTTTTTTCCTTCCCCTCATGAGAAGGAGAAGGTATAGGGATGGAAACACATGTATAGGCCTTAGTAGACATATATCTTGGATTTTATGTTAGTGGATATATTTTACATACATTTGATGTATATGACAATTTATATTTGATGCATGAAATATATTTGATTCATGACACTATTAGACTTACAACTTTGATGCATCTTTTTTTTCATGTATGACATTATTGGTTATCATGTAATATATATCTTGGTTTTCTTGTTTACATTTTAAGTATTTCATATATTTTATTTTAATGTAATTTGCATCCAAAATAAGGGTAGGAATCATTATAATATGCTTTGATAGTATCTTTTGACATGTGACTAAGGCTATTTTATTAATTTGTATTTAAATTATACAAGTTATGAGTAATTTTTATTATGAGTAACTTATTTGGAGTTTTTTTTGGGATGAGAACAATGAAACTTGAATTCTTATTACTATTATACAATTAACATTGAAGTTTGAGTC
This sequence comes from Cupressus sempervirens, assembly GCA_028749045.1. Taxonomy (NCBI): domain Eukaryota; kingdom Viridiplantae; phylum Streptophyta; class Pinopsida; order Cupressales; family Cupressaceae; genus Cupressus; species Cupressus sempervirens. Next base: position 810,532,661 of record CM053790.1, on the reverse strand, counting down.
TTAAGTTGGCTGCATTATGTAAATGTCTAAGCTTGAATCTTATGGTCATCATAAACATTTGAAGAGTTTATATTATATGCTCTTCTTATGATTCATTTAGCTATAGTTGTTGCATTTTTTCTTTGATATCTTTTGTTTGTCATTATCCTAGTGTAGGGCACCTACAACTCTTGTTTTGGCTTTTTTTTGTTGTTGCTTTGAGGCCTTTTGTGACTCTAGCTAAGTCAAGATGGTGTGTTGGTGTCCTTAGATCAAGTTGGTTTGACTAATCCTTATTTAGGTATATGCAAGCTAATAAATAGTAGGAGGGATACTAGGTGGTCAAAGTTGGTGAAAGTTTGTACAATGATGTTGTGGAGGAGGACCCTTCAAAACGTGTTGCTCATGAGGAGGAAAAAATGAAAAATTGGGTAGACAATTAGATGGTTCCACTATTATTCCACTAGGAAAGGGAATATTTATAGGAGGAAAAGGAATCACATAACCCATGAGAGGGAAACACAGTTGAGAGATTTCTGGAATATAATGCATTATGTGTGGAACATAATTTATCTATGGTTGGAATGGAGTTGGAATAGTATTTTATGATATCATCGAGGTTGCATTCACTATTGGAGGGGAAATTGGGAAAGTGGATGGGCATAGAGGGAGATTCATGTATTATGCTACAGGAGGAATAAATTCTTGCACCTATGGATTCAAATTGGAAGTCATGGCTTTCTACAATTGTTGTGCCTCTAAAATTCCTCAAAATATATCTTTGTAAGGGCAATGATAGAATGAGAAATCTGATTTTGAAAGTCATGGTAGGGAAAAATGTTTTCAAGTGGCATTTTAGTAGTGATTTGCCTATTTTCATGTCAAGTCCTCAATAAACTAATGTTGCACACAAAATGTATGTTGAATCCAGGGCTTCTTGGATGGAGAAATAATCATGATGTTGGACTTCTTATTTATATTAATATAAAAAGGAAATGGAAATGCAACACTATATATCAAATTCTTAAGAAAAAGCATTATCAATCAGACAAATTAGAAGAATATCAAATACAATCTCTGAAAAGAGGAAACTACATTAAACATTGAAGTTTTACCTTGGATTAAGTTAGTTCATGTTTGTATAGCACTTTTTTCTTCATTAAACTTTCCCTTAAGTGTTCAAATTCTTATATATTTTTCATTTTTTCAAGTATTGACACATAATATTTAGTGACTCTCTTGGTCAATTCCATTTGGCATTCATGAGAATTTTTGAGTAGTCAACAAGATGAGACAAGCTTGGGACTAGGGTTTACCTAGCCACTCAGAGCTAACAAAATAGACAATTCAATCCCACGATGAATGGTTAGAGAGATTCACTAGTTGACAACTTTGTATTGGCCAACACTAAAAGTTTCAACATCACCCAAGATGGGGCCACAAAATCAAAATAGAATCAAATATCTAAGTAGTGAGAGATTTTATTATTGGTGTTGACAACATGATCTTGTAGCACCTAGAATTGTATCCATACCTTACTAAGCTTTGAGATATGTCCCGACAAAGATCATTGCCCTATGAAATTTAGTAACTCTCAGTGTCAATTCTATTTGGCATGCCTAAGAATGTTCAAGTGATCAAAAAGATGGGATGATCTTGGGACTAGGGTTTACCCAACCTCTTAGAGGTAATGGAATAGATGGTTAGAGAGATTCACAAGTTGGTGAATTTGTACTAGCCAACACTACAAGTTTCAGCATCACCTGAGACGGGCCACAAAATCAAAATGAAATCCAATATCCAAAAAAGAAAGAGAGGTTAATGTAGATGTTGAAAAAAAGATCTTTTAGCACCCATAATTGAATCCATACCTCACACAAGCTCTAAGATATTCCCTATCAAAGATCACTACCCTATGGCAATTAGTGATTCTCAGGGTCAATTCTATTTGACATGCCTAAGAATGTTTGAGTGGTCAACAGGATGAAACAACCTTGGGGCTATAGTTTACCCAACAACTTGGAGCTAATAAAATAGATAGTTTGATCCCATGATGAATGGTTAGAGAGATTTACTAGTTGGTGACTTCGTACTGGCCAACAATACACGTTTTAGCATCAGCCAAGATGGGGCTGCAAAATCAAAATGTAATCCAATCTTCAAAATTGAGAGATATTATTGTAGGTGTTAGAAACATGATCTTGTAGCATCTAGAATTATATCCATGCCTTGCACGAGCTCTAAGATATGTCCCTTTAAAGATTGTTTACCAATGGTATTTAGTGACTCTCATGGTCAATTTCATTTAGCATGCTCAAGAATGTTTGAGCTTTCAATGGAATGGGACAAGCTTGGGACTAGGGTTTAACTAGCCACCTGGAGCTAATGGAATAGATAGTTCAATCCTACGATGAATGGTTAGAGAGATTAACTAGTTGGCAACTTTGTATTGGCTAATTGTACAAGTTTCAGCATCACTTGAGATGGGGCCACAAAACAAAATGGAATCCAATCTCCAAAAAGAGAGAGAGGTTATTATAGGTGTTAGAAACACAATCTTGTAGAACCTATAATTGCATTCACACCTTGCACGAGCTCCAAGATATGCCTCATCAAAGATCGTTGCCTTATGGCATTTAGTGACTCTCAAGGTAAATTCCATTCAGCATGCCGAAGAATGTTTGAGTGGCCAATGGGATGGGATGAGCTTGGGAATAGGGTTTATCTAGCCACTTGGGACTAATGGAATAGAAAATTCAATCCCAAAATGAACAGTTAGAGAGATTCACTAATTGGGGACTTTGTACTAGCCAACATTACAAGTTTTAGCATCACCCAAGATGGGACTGCAAAATCAAAATGGAATCCAATCTCTAAAAAGAGAGATTTTACTATAGGTGTTAGAAACACAATCCTATAGAACCCAAAATTGCATCCATACCTCACTTGAGCTCCAAGATATATCCCATCAAAGATCATTGCTCTATGGCATTTAGTGACTCTCTACGTCAATTTTGTTTGGCGTGCCCAAGAATAATCAAGTGGTCAATGGGATAGGTGAATTTGGGACTAGGGTTTACCTGGTCACTGGAGCTAATGGAGAAAATATTTTGATCCCACGATGAATAATGAGAGAGATATCAACAAGATATATATGCCTAGGCCACTTTGTGCAAGATATGAACAAAAGTTGTTAATTAGGAAAAATTGGGTCATTTTGAGTTTTTGGTCAAGATAGCCTAGGATTAGATGTTTTTAGTTTTTTTTAATAATTTGGAACCTTTTCCAAGTTCTAGAAGTGAAATCTAGTAAAGTTTGCAAAAGTTGCACTCTTTGTGCAAATTTGTAAAAGTTGTAAAAAAATGCAACTATTGGAAAGGAGTGTGAAATCTGACTAGAAACCTTCTAACCTTCTAAAATATGCTTCCCCATGCTCAAATACCTAAGCATGGGTAGTTACAACTTCTCAAACTATCATTCGCAACTTTTTGCAAAAATTGCAAAAGCTCAAGCAACTTTTTGAGCAACTTTGCAACTTTTGAACATTTTTTGCTATTTACATATTTTGGTCAAATGGGTCCATCTAGGACTATTCTAGGACCCTAGTTAAGATTCCTAGGATCTATTAAGTAACCAAATACCTTAGTTTCCCATCCCTAATAATGTTTAACCTATTGAGCAACTTTTGGCTCATTGAGTAACTTTTGACAACTTAAGACCTAATGAACAATTTTGGCTCTTTTACAAACACCTTGGGACTAGTTATATATTAGACACACACAACCTATATTACTATGTAAATAATCCTTCTACCAATTTTTGGATAGAATTTATCATGGTTGGATGCCTCTAATGGAGTTTAGGTGGCTATAGGTGCATGAAATGCATGCTTAAGGAGAAGAAGTAGGAGATCTATCCATTGGAGATAGATATTTTATGGTAGATTATGTCTAAATATGTCTTGGATATGGTGAATCAACCTTTAGTTGATTGAAGTTGGCTTGGAAAGTCATACATTGAGAAAGCCCTAGGTTTGAGGGTTTGTAAGAGACCAATTTGGGGATTTCTTACTTGCAGAGGTTGGAGCATCAAATTGACCTGATATTCCTTTGATTGGGTCCATTTGAGGATATTGTTGATATTCTAGAGCATTGGAAGCAAGGGCAATAGGTAGTTGCTTTGGAAAACCACCCTATTATATGATTTAAAAGGGTGCCTAGTTGGAGGATCTGTTTGTTGGTCCAAAAAAACTTATAATGAGGTTGAGATATGTTAAAGAAGACTGAAGTTTGAGTCTTTTGTGTGTCTTAAACTGAAGATGAGGTGCCTTGGAAATAAGATGCAAAAGATGGAATATCACCTAATTGATATGTTGATTATATGCCTTCAACATGACATGATGGAGTGTGTACATTGTTGGATATAGAACTTAGCATCTCTTCAACATGAGATGATGATATGACTCTTGTACACTAAGAAACTGATGATACAATTGATTAATTATGTATTGTCTTTGATGTTATACAAATGTCATATCATCATTAGTCAGTATATGCCAAGCTCACTTGCCCAATGAAGACAATTTTTAGTGTCTACCGAGCATTCCTATGGTTTCCTAGTTAAGAAGGTAGTGTCTACTAAGTTCACTCAAGTGTTGAGGGTTAGTCTATAGAAGATAAGTGTTAACTGAGCTCACTTGGTCAATGAAAAAAAGTTGGATGGAACCAATATTAACTAAGCTCACTCAATTGCCAAAGGATCTTTGCAAGTTTGCAGTGTTAACTGAGCTTCTATTGGTTAACATAGGAATTGCTTCTAAGTTAGTTTCTACCAATCTTGGTTGGCTAATAGTGGAATTTCTTGTTTTGGCATATTAAGCCGAATTGATTTATCTATTGGCTCTAGATGACTAAGGTGATGAATATTAATTATTCTAAGTTGTATATGAGCCGACTTGATAATATGAAAGATATATGTATAAGGTCAAGTTGTGAATTCAAAGTGAGCAAGTATGAAGATGTGATGAATATATTTGAAGATTTAATGATGAAGAAAGGAAGAAAATTTAAAGGATAAGTAGAATATCCTTTTGGAGTAGAGAAGCTATATTCGATTAGGAAGGATCAAGTATAAAGTAGAATAAAGATTTGTAATTAGCAATTCAGTTGCATTCAAATCAGGTCATCTCATTGTTACTCTCTAACCATTGTAGCAGTGATCTAAATATCTTAACAGAGTTGGCTTAATAGTTATTTGTAAATCCTCTAACAAGGTGGTAATTCTATTGAATTGTCTCAAGACCTCTAACAAGGCTAGTCCTAATAGGGTGATTAAATCCTTTAATAGGGTCACACCTAATAGTGTGCTTTTTAACCTTTAATAGGGTTGGCTCCTCATAGGGCTCACTTCATAAGAGTGAAAATAGTAGTTAGTTACAATTATTGGTTTTCCCAAATTGGGTTTCCACATTAAGTCCTAGTGTCAAATGTGTTAATGCTATTTTATCTTACATTTTTGCATTTAAGTTAAAGGAAGGGTAATCATAGTTAAGATTTAAATTTTTCATGTTAAGCATTTACTAACCACATTTAGTAATTACTTAGTTACAACATTTTATGTATGTTTACCGAGCATCGACAGTATTCAATTTTCAGATTGTATTTTGTATTGACATCTAAGGGATCTAAGATTTATTTTATCAGTAACTCATTCACCCCTCCCCTCTTAGTTACTCCTATTATATTTCCAACATAAATGTGTCACACTGTAAACCCTTCTATCCAAGGGATTCCATGAGTTCATAATGCTTGAATGTCGGCTTAGAGCTCCATATAAAAAGAGTGCAAAAGAGTATGATTCAAATGTAAGGGCTCTTAGATGAGTCTTATGAATGCTCTTCTTACTAGTAAACCATACAATAGGAGGATCTCTTAGAGACGATATGCAAGAGTGCAAATTTCTACAAAGGATGCCTTAATAATACAATGCAAAATGGAGAATAAACTAGAATGAATATGCAAAATACAACAATGCTAAGCATGGATGAGAGTGTTACCACCAACCTAGGTAAGTTATGTGAGATGAATCATGATAAAAGAGAAACTAAACTAATATGTAACATGATATTAAGCTAGAATGCTATGGAATGAGAGAATAAAGACAAGAAAATGGAAGCTCACCACAAAGCTCTAAAGAAACCTATTAGAAAACCTACATCATAACAATATTCAAAAGGTGGATGGATCCTTTGAGGGGGAACTCTCTCTCCTTTTTAAATTCATATGGATGGTAGAGATCAAGGTGAAGATGATGGATGATCAATAGTGGACTTCAAAAAGAGGAGAAATCCATGTGCACACACAAGTCAATCAATAGAATATAAGTTGACTTGTCATATAAGATAAAATTCACAAAGCCATTTCTTTTAATTTGAAAATTAGAAAAATGACTTTATGTTTGCACTTTAAGTGGGTGAGAAGAATGGGGTCTTTAATTTAATTAAAATGGGACATGTTCTTTTAATCAAATAAAACTTTGGATAGCATAGTCAAACTATAAGTTATAATCAAATTAATTGATTATTAGCAATTTGGTCTAGGTAAATGATTAATTAAATTAGCCAAAATTTGAGAAGGGGGCTAATAGTCTAGATGACAATTTTTGGGTAGCTAAATTTTCCCCTCTTTGACTAATGCATGATCAATCTGGGAACACATTACATCAAAGAAAATAGAAGCCAAGTAGGCAGTAATAGATATAGATAGATGATTCTGAAGAATGAAATGCAAAGAGAGATAGCACATCCTAAATGTATAGCCTGATAGTGGTAGTATTGAACATTAGGAGAAGGATGATGTTAGAATTCAATAAGAATGCTAACACCTAGCAAAGAAGATAGATCGATGTCAAATGAAAAGATCAAAAATACGCTCCTAGGAAATAGATAGCTATTGCAAGCGATGATAGGGTATTTCTGCCCCCTTAGGATTGAAATTAAAATGAGGTAAGGGGATGTAGAGACAAGCTAGATATGAGTAAATTGGGATATAGCAATGTCCAAGATGATAGATAGATGATTAGAACAAAAGAGTGACTATTAAGGAATGAAAAAATGCCCCAATGATGATTCAAAGATTAGACCTAAAAAGGTCAACTAACTACTCAGAAGAAGGTAGAATTTTAAAATGCAATTTTGACTATCAAGATGAAATCAGATTTTGATCTTGATCTTGAAAATGGATCCAGGATGTCAAAATTAGCCAGGGGTGTAAAAGGTTATATAGATGTGATGATAGGATAGCAAAGAGATGAAGTGAATGATTAAGAAGGTGAAAAGACATGATTGAGAAGAAACAAAAAGAAGAAGATGAAAGTCGTTAGCTGATATGTCAATGAAAAGATGAAGAGAGAGCTCTTGCCATATGTAGGAATGCAAGACTAAGCTACGAAATGAACCTAAAATGTAAACTAATATGCAAAGTGGTTTACTAGCACGAAACCCATAACATTTAGACTATAATTTCATCATTGAGCATTTATTAGGGGCATCATGAGATCATACAACCATCACTAGTATAACTATGAGGATATCAATATGATTGATATCAGATAGGTATGTGGAAATCTAATCTAAGCATCAAAGACATGTAAGTCAAGATAACTATGCAATTAGATTCCCTAACTTTAGTATAGCAAGATTACACCTATATCAAGGCATAAGTGTTAGGATAACCCCCAAGTGTGGTATTGCAAAAATAATCAAGGATGATATGTTTGTAGGTGAAAGTGTCAAATAGGACAAGCGTGAATACTTGAAAAAACACCTTTAGACAAACAAATTATACCCATAATTAGAAATCAAGAAAACATACCCCATGCCCCCAATCTTCTAGTCAATGACATCTTTGAAAGACCATTAGGGAGGGAACATATAGCAAAGAAATCAGCATAGAAATCACACAAAGAAAATAAAGATCAACATAGTTCAATCATTTAAGTGTCTAAGTGTGTATGTGTAAGTCACTTGGCCATTTCTTCAAGACTTGATTCTGATAGTGAGAAATATTGTGACATCAGAGACCATAGGTAAACTATCTAAAAAGTGTTGAGAAACACTTGATGTCAAGTTGAGGGTAGTGTTGAGAAACACTATTATCTAAGTTTTTAAAGAAACCCTAATGCACAAGGATACCTCAATAGCCTAAGAAGCGGTGCCCTCAAGATGAGGACAAGAAACAATCCCAAGCTAAGAAATGTGTAGTGAAATGGGTGATTAAGACTAATAGACATAGGTGTAAGGGTCTCAAGTAGCACTTGTTTCCAGATTTTCACCACTTGACATATTTTTAGAGGACTTTTTTCAATTTTCTATATTTTTTGATTTTTTTATTTTTTTGGTGATACATCAAAGTGCCTATTGCTAGTTTTTCACTAAGATGATTATTTTTTTAGGACATTTTTTGATTTTTAGGATTTTTTTAGGATCATAGATATGTACAAGATAGCTAAGCAATGAGTCTCTAAGCATAGAACTTCAAATGTAGGACATTGATAGGCTCTGCAAGTTCTTCACCTTCAGTAGTAAATAGTTGATTAGCACTAGACCCAAATATTGCTATGATAATGTACATGCCTAAAAAATTAGGTTCAAACTTCCCCTTCTGCTCTCTATGCTATTGATTTTTTGGATTATCTCTAAGCACAAGTTTGCCTACTTGAAACTCATGTGGGTAAACTTTCTTGTTATAATGAGTAGACATGCACTTCTGATAAGCCCTCATGTTATCAAAGGCAACCTTATAACATTCATCAAGAGTGTTTAGTTCTTGTACTCACATAGCTCTATGGTCTTCATCAGTGATCAACCCATGTAAGGAGACTCACAAGGAGAGGATCTCAACTTCTAATGGGAGAATGACCTCAGAGCCATAGGCTAGAGAAAATAGTGTGGCCCCTATAGGAGTATGAATGGTAGTTATGTAGACCCAAAATTTTGGATTTATCTATAGGTGCCAATATTTCCTAAACTTGTGAATCGTTCAGTGTAAGATTTTTAGAAATGTTTTGTGGGAGGCCTCAGTTTGGCCATTCCCTTAAGGGTAGTAGATAGAGGACCAATGTTGTTTAATTCAAAATTTCTTGCATAGTTGTTTGAGGTCCTTATTCTTGAAGTGTCCATTATTAGTAACAATGGAGTAAGGGATACCATACCAACAAATGATGTGGTTTAGTATAAATAGGGTAACATGTTTGCCTATAGCAATAGATAGTGGCATAGCCTCAACCAATTTGGTGAAATACTAAATTGCTATAATGATGAACTTGTGACAACTAGATGAACTTGGGTGAATTTTTCCTACCAAGTCATAGGCCCATTGTTGAAATGGACAATGTGTCACCAAAGGAATCAACTCATGTCCAGGAGCATGAAATAAGTTGCCATAAAGCTAACATTTCTAATAAGACTTGGCATAATGAACAACATCAGCTTGCATGGTAGGCCAATAATAACCCATCCTAAGTAGTTTTCAAGCAAGTGCAAGGCCATTAGAATGTGCCCCACAAATGCCATTGTGTACTTTAGTGAGTCTTTTCAAACTCTTCTATCTCTAAACACCTAAGCAACATTATGTCTAGACTCTTCCTATACAAGCCACTAGAGACCAAATTGTAATGTGAAGCATTATAGAGGGGCTAGCATTTTTAGTTGTGTGTGAGGGTTTTAGGAATAGCCTAATCATGTAGGTAAGAGAAGATAGCCACATAGTGGGAGGAATCATGACCTACAATAGTGTAGATCACTTGGTTATTTGAGGAATCATAGGCGGGATGACATAGTTCTTCCACCAGGAACTCAAATCGTGACTCATGTTCTTGTAGTTGGAGGATAGATGCTAGAGTGGCCATAGCATCAGTAGCCTTGTTTTCTACTCTAGGAATTTATTAGAATTTCAAAAAAGTGAAATAGTTCCTCAGAGCATCTATCAACTTCTTGTAAGGGATCAACTTGTCATCCTTTGTTTGATATTCATTGTTCACTTGGTTTATAACAAGTTGAGAAACTCCATAGATGTTAAATTTAGTTATTCATTATTCAAGAGCCATTTTGATCCCATTTGTGACTGCCTCATATTCTACAATGTTGTTTATACAAGGGAATAAGAGTTTATATGATTTGGGGGTTGTATATCCATGAGGGGAAATAGATAAGACACCTACTCCAGCTCCATTCTGTGTATGAGAACTATCAAAGAACATTTTTGAAGTTATCTTAGTGATGTACATAATTGAGGCATTTGGAAAGTCAATTTTCATGGGTGTTGTATCCTTGAGGGGAGAATCAGCCAATTGGTTAGCTATGGCCTGCCCCTTCATGGCTTTACATTTGACATACTAAATGTCAAATTCTGAAAGAATCATCATCCATTTAGCTAGATGACTATTAAGCATAGCTTTTCTCAACAAATATTTCAAAGGATCAATTTTAGCAATCAAGTAAACTGTATGTGCCAAAATGTAATGTCAGAGTTTTTGAGAAGTAAAGACCATTGCAAGACATGCTTTCTCTATACTGGTGTAGTTCATTTCATAAGCAAGCAAAGTTTGACTAATATAATAAATAGCCCGTTCTTTATATGCCTCATCACTTTGGGCTAATAGTGCTCCTAAAGAAGAAGTTGTAGGTGAGATATACAAGATCAAAGGTTTGCCCAGAATGGGTGGCATTAAAACTAAAGGTTTTTCCAAGTACCTTTTGATTTGGTCTAGACTTTGTTGACATACATCATTCCAGATATGTGTAGATTCTTTATGAAAATTCTTGTGGAAAGATTGAACTTTATCAGCCAACTGAGAAATAAATTATCTTGTGGATTATAGATGTCCTTGTAGACTTCTAAGTTGATTGATATTTCTTGGAGGAGGCATTTCCATGATAGCCTGGATCTTTTCAGGATCAACCTCAATACCTTTTGCTGAGATGATGTAGCCTAGCAATTTTCCAAAAGTGACACCAAAGGCACAGTTTTTTTGGTTTAGCCTAAGTTGAAATTGTTCCATATAGTCCAATATCAAACTAAGGTCTTCAATATGTGTATCTCATGTTCTAGATTTTTCTAGTGTGTCATCAACATAGTCCTTTATATTTTTATGCATCATATCATGGAAGATGGTGTTATTACTCTTTCATAGGTAGCATCATTATTTTTGAGCCCAAAAGGCATGATATTCTAGAAGAAAGTACCCCATGCACATGTAAATGTCATCTTCTCTTGATCAGTTGGAGCTATCTTAATTTGGTTATACCCAAAAAACCCATCCATGAGGGAATACATTTCATAACCCGCAGTCATGCCTACTATCATATCAATGTTTGGTAGTAGAAAGTCATCCTTGGGGCATGCTTTGTTAAGGTCTCTAAAATTAGTACAAATTTGGATAGATTTATAATGTTTAGATATAGGTACGATGTTGGAAATCCATTCTACATAGTCAATAGCTCTGATAAAGTTTGACCTCAAGAGTTTTTCTAACTTTACTTTGACCAATAAGGCTACATGTGGATGCATCTTTCTCAATTTTTGTTTAACATGTTTTTTATCAAGAGAGATAGACAAATGATGCATGATAAGATCTATGTTAAGCCTTGGCATATTTGAGTATGTCCATTGTGAAATTGATCTTCATGTCTTGAAAGAATTTGGCAAAATGCACTTTTTCCTCAATTGATAATGATTGAGCTACATGAATAATTTTAGGAGATTCCTCTATCCCCAAGTTGATAGGTTGTGTCACTTCAATGAGAACCAATGATCTATCCTGAAAATAGCTTGGCAAACTACCAAGTACCTCATTTGTAGGTGCCTCATGGAGGTTTTCACCATTAGATATGTGTTTTTTTTTACTATTTTTACGTTCAGCTACTGCCACAATGTGATTTTTGTCATCTGAGCATTTTTTTTTTTTAAAAAATTATGACTAAGGTATTTGATATCTAATTTTGTCATGTTAACCACAGGCTCATTGGTGGAAGAAATGATTGGTTCAATGACATTTAGGTAACAACAATCTCATAGTCATTTGAAAAGATTGTATTTCAAGTCTTTGATTTTGAAGGGACCAATCTATGAGATCAGAGTGGATCAATGAGAGTGAGGTAGAAGCTTCAAGGTTTTTAATGTGAAAAGAGACATCTCTAGTGACATGTGAAGTTAAGCCTATAGTGAATGTCACAAAGGAGTCTAGATCAGGAATAGACCTAGGGGGACCAGAATGATCCACTAAAGCATGTTGTGAGCCAAACTCATCTAACCCTATACTAGACTTATTTACTACATTTTGTTGGGTTATATAGGTGTGAATAACATCCACTCCTAATTCAAAGATGCATCTAACAGGCTTTCCCATTCATACTCATGAGCATTTGTACTTTAATCTCTAACAATTAGATGAGCAATATTTTGTCTAATTTGACCTCTATTCATGTCTTCATGGTCGGATTCATCTTGTTCTAGTTGTCAAGAAGTGGAAGCTTTAGCATCATTATTAGTAATTAGACTGTCTTCTCCCCAAAGAAGAGAAGTTATAGGCATAAAGTCCTCATCTTGCAAAGTGGTAGCCACAAAGGGAAGATCATCATCCTCTGATTCACTAAACATAGGTGCACTTTGATCAAATGTTGGTATGTCATCCTCTAACCCAAAACCTAGGCTAGTAGTATCTTGAGTACCATGACCTTGAGTATGACTTAAAGGTTCAACTAGAGCTTTTGTGTTGCCAGTTAAGAACCCATGGCCCTAATAGTCCATGTTTGCAAGCATTTTATAGCCTTTACCATTACGTTTAGGAGAAATTTAAGTAGTTATTGTGACTTCCTTCTCATCTTCCTCTTCCCTATAGATCCAATCTTTAATATCTTGTTCTTCTTTATCTACTTCAAAGGGAACTGAGGACTGCACAAAAGTGCCAAAGAGAGTCATGGTGGACATAGAAAGCTTCTTTTTGGTAGATAGTTTCCCATAAGATCGAGAGGAAATAGGTAGAGTAGTAATAGAGTCTAGAGTGTATTTGCCTATTCCAAGGCTCATAATTTTCAATTTCTATTCACACTCTCGAAGTGATGGTGTCAGTTCATGAGAAGAGCAATTATGTGGAACCAGTATTTCAATAGTAGATAACATGTTGATAGACATTGAGTTGTCACTGGGGAAAATTATTTTAGTACCATTAAAAGGGAACTTGATGCACTGATGGTACATAGAGGAGACTACTTGCATCTCATGAATTCATGGTCATTACAACAAAAAATTATATGCAAGTGGTATGTCTACGACTTGAAAAATGACATCTTTGTCAACTGGACCAACTCTAATTAGAAGCACAATTGAACCTTTGGAACATCTTTCAACCTCATCATAGGCTTTTAAAGTGATCTTGCATCTAGGGTCAACGAAAAATTGAGACATGCCCAACTATTGGATCACATTGAATGAAATGATGTTTATCCCTACACCATTGTCTATCAAGACTCGACAAATACAAGTGTGGAAGATTTGGACTTCGACATGGAGAGAAAGGTTGTGGGGATGACTGAGAGCTCGATCATATTCTTTAGAAAAGTTGAGATAGTAAGGTGAAGAAATATGGTTCGCCATAGCTTGGAATCATTTTGCATCAATATCTATGGGAATGTTGGAAAAGTGCAAAGCTTTTTCGAGGATATCCTTGTGCAAAGATGACAATTCTAACAACTTGAAAATGGAAATTTGAACTAGTGTATGTTGCATTTGGTTGACAAGGTCATAGTTGGAGATCCTAGAAGTAGTTTTTTGTTTAGAAGATGGAGCATTCTTAGGATCATGAGCAACTTCTAGAACAACCTTAGATTTCCCCCTAGTGATGGTGTTAAGCAGTTCACTTTGTGAAGAGGAAGATTTGGCCACTCAGAGTACCAAACTAGGTCTAGTATCATTATGGTGTTGAGGAGCATTGCAAATTTTTAGGACAACTTTGGGTCATTCATTCTCAGGCTGGTTGTCATCATTAGAACTTTCCATGCATAAATACTCAACCAACTCAACCATGTCTATAACATTGTCTGTGTTAGAATAAGCATAGATGATCTTGGAACCATGATTCTTTTTAGTAGCTTTGGAGGTTTCACCTTTCTTGTATTCTGGCAAGAGTTTTTTAAAAGCTTTATGGTCAGCATTTTTGATCAGGCCATCTATGAAAACTTTACCATCCTCAATGAGGTCTTGAATTATGTCTTTGAGCTTGAAATAGTTTTTACTGTTGTGAGCCTTGCTTTGGTGATAACTACAAATATGATCCTCTCTCCACTAGGAGGTTTGATAGGTGGGTCATAGGGTTGAGAATTATCTAGTAAAGTAACTAGCTTATTTTTAATTAAGGTTTTTAAGAACATTTCATAAGGCTCAACCATTGTTGTACAAACACGTCATTTTTTGGTAAACTTAGAGCTCTTGTCAAATATTTGTGGTTTGGAACCTTCTTGTTGCTTTGTAGCATAGATGGCATTAGAAAGGTTAAATGTAGGTTCCTTGGTCTTAGGAGTGTCATCTACTCTGTCATTGACAACATAATTGCTTTTATTCCAAGGTTTCCCTTTGTCTTTACCATTTCCATTGTTATTTTTGTCTTTGTTTATAACAATATCACCCTTTTTATAGCAACATCCTCAATGTGATATGCACTCTCAACCATGGCATTAAAGGATGTGAATAACCATTTTCTTAGATCAAAGTATAACTTAGGTACATGTGTATTGACAAAAATGTCAATTTTTTCAGCCTCAGGAACTTGCCAAGGGTACCGAGAGTATAGGGATCTCCATCGTTGAAGGTATGTTGCAAAAAGTTCTCCCAGTTTTTGTTTGATGTTGCATATGTCTAGCACAATTATAGGATGTTGAATGTTGTAGGAGCATTGTTGGATAAATCATTGTGCAAGCTCATCAAATGTTTTAAGAGTGGGACTCAATTTTGTGAACCATTCCATGGCTTTCCCTCTTAGACTTCTAGGAAATAGATGCATAAGAAAGTTGTCTTCATGCATAAAATCCATGCTAATAGCATAAAAATACCTCACATGATCATGAGGGTCACCATTTGCATTGTATTTGACATACTTAGGAACCTGTATATCCTTAGGAAATGGTAGCATGTATAGACCCCTATCAAATGGAAGAGCGCATATTGATTCAACAAATAAAGTTTTAGGTGGCTCTTTTGAACTTTGCAATTGTGTAAATTGTTTCCTCAATTCTTGTATTTCTTCCCTTAATATTTCAGCCTCGATGGGCTCTCGTTTGTGGATTATGCATTCAACATCAAAACCTTGAGGGAGTTTCCATCCCCTTGCTACCATGTATCAGAAGTACTGATCTTTGTTTTCCTCTAAAGCTCTAAGCATTAGTTTTTGAGCAAATCCATCTTGTTGGAATTTTATAAATATCTTCACTAGCAAGGTAAACTTTAAGCAACCCCCCTCGAAAAAGAGATATAAAAATATTGGTGAATCTTACATTATTTTGAAAAATAAAAATAGTTTCTATTATTAATTAGCGAATCTTTAACCATTTAAATATTTTTCATAACTAAATTTGATAAAATTATGGTGATTTTAAATATTTTTAAGAACTAAATTATTAGCCAAAATTTCCTAAAATTAGCCAATTAGTGAATATTATCCACTAAAAAATATATTGTTCACTAATTACTTCTTCATCACTTTCATGATGGGATTGTCTCTGTGGTGAAGGGCATGCACCTATAGTGACTCTGGGAGTCCTTAGAGGCATGTTGTTGCCATCATTGCCATCAAAAGGATTTCAAGAATAGTTTCCTCTATTCCCTTCATGGTGCGCATAATTGTCATTTTCAGCTCATTAATTTTATTTTTCCATACCGTATATTGCTTCCAAGGTCTTTTTATTTTCACGCACTTGTTCTTCTAAGTGGCATCAAACATCATCAGGGTGCACCATAGTGGTCAAACTGTTTTCACTATTGGGTGTCTCAAAGGGTGTACCAAATGGGTTTTCAAAACTATAAAGTGGATTATGATGAATGTTGTTTGTTTGTGTTTGGGTAGATTTGGGGTCTTCCACACAAGGTTGTTTGCAAGGGCACCTAGGTAGTGTCTCCAATTACCAATACCAACTTGATGTCTAGTTGTGACCGGTATGTAAAGATTCATCTTTGCTTAATAGGAAAAGAAAGGTATATCAGATTTGAAGCTTTTACAATCAAGATTAGTCACTTGTCAAAGTATAATAGATGGCTTGTAAAATAGTGCTCAAGAATTTATAGAACTGGTGACTCAAGCCAAGCAAGTGAGCAAGAAGCTCAATAGAAAATAGCTAGAATAGAATGGTAACCAAATTTTGACAAGTAATTCATCAATGACATTTCAAGAATTACATATGATGGACTAAACCCATCTTTTCAACTTTGCACAACACCTAACATCTTTCAACTTTGCACAACACCTAACATATAGATGTGAAACCAAGACTAGGAAAAACTAAAGTGACAAGACCCTAGATTAGAAAAATTAGAACACAGACTGTATTTTGATAGTAAATAATCTCAAGCAATACGTTCTCAGAAACTAGGTGATAGTACAATAGCATAATATGTCATACAACATAGTTTAGAAAATTTGTGTCATACTTTTCTTTAGGGCGACAGTTTGTACAAGGTGAGGTGATAGATCTTAGTATAGTAGGGTGATAGACTATACAATAAAAGAGTACCACAATTTTGGAAAAATATTGTCTTGCGATATTTCTCTAGAGAATGGGTGATAAAATGCCAATTTTTGTGCAAAAAGGACAAGTTTTGATTCCAAAAGTTTATGTTTTAGTTTGACAATCAGGTATTTTTCAGATCAATCAATGTGAGATTTTAGTTTTTGTCGATTATTAGCATAGGGGTTTTAACATTTCTCAAACAATTGAACAAGGGTAAAAACAACCTTGCCAAAATGCATTTGTGATATCAGAACAATCTTCCTACCAATGTTACTGAGATGTTTGATTTGTAAGAATGTTAACACTAGTCAACACATTCAAAAATAGTATCCAAGAAATCCACCTTAGAGTCATGATTCTTTACTCAAAAAATTGGCCCCACACTTGATGCTTCTTCACCTAGCACCAAGTGGTTACCCATAAGAGATATTGGCTTTGTCATAGAAGTTCCATAAGCACAACCAAGAGAACACATATGGTGAGTATAAAATCTTGGGGTGATCCAAGTAGTCCACTAGGATTAATCCTTGCACCAAGATGTTGAGTGAAAAAAAAGGTAGATACTAACCTAGGGTGTTTAGAAAGGGCTTTCATTTGTAATGTTTCTCTTGCACCCAATTAAGGGACACCCCATCTTGTGGTGAGTAATAGACCTCGTGGTTGTTAGAATCTAAAAAGATTAATAACCCAGAAAACTAGTGCAAAGAATAAATATCTAAACTATGAATGCAAATGATACAAAATCAAAATAGCAACACAGAGTTAGTCTCTAAGAGAGTAATGCAAATGCTAGAAACAAAATAGCATTAAGAGGATGCAAAAATAAGAGATGCAAATACAAGCCAAGTAGCATGCTTATATAGGCTAGGAAGAGGGAGGAGGTGGCAACACCAACCAATGAGGAGAAACCATCTATTGGACTAAAGATAGAAAAGTATCTTCCCAAGATAGCTAATGGATGCTCACATGTAGGAAGGTGACACCTCACAACCATTCACCTAATAAGACATGCTTTATTAACCTAAGAAAGATTATTAAAAGTGTAGGAAAAACCTAGCAAAATAAGAAAAATAAAAACTACACTAACACCACCCCATAAGAGAAGCTTAGGTGGATGTGGAAAAGGGTCCTGGAAAGTCAAGCCTGATGTGGTAGCCATGTACATAAGATTTCCCAAAAGAGAGAGAAAAGAGACCCCCCAAAAAAAAATTCAAGACTCTGAGTGAGAGGAAAAGGCCCCCCCAAAAGATGAAGCATCTCGCACCCCCAACAAAGCTCACAAATGAAGAAACTTTCTCTCAGTGAAGGGTTTGGTGAAGACATCAGCAACTTGCTCAAAAGTTAGACAATAGCAAAGGTCAATGACATGACCATGGATGAGCTCCTGGATGTAGTGCATGTGGACCTTTATGTGTTTGGTCTGCTGATGGTGAACCAGATTTCGTGAGATTTGAATGGCACTCTGGTTGTCACAAAATATGACTGATGGCCATCTAATCTAGATACCAAATTCATTAAGAAGATGTTGAAGCCAAATGGCCTCAATGGCAGCATTTACAGCCCCCTGATACTCAGCCTCAGTAGAAGATAGAGGAATAGCAAACTGCTTTTTGCTCGACCAACAAATAGGACCTAACCCAAGTGAGAAGCTATACCCTGAAGTAGACTTGTGATCCTTAGAATCACCTACCCAATCTGAATCTTTGTAGCCCACCAAATCAAGCTCAATACCTATTGGAATCCCACAATTATGAGAACCCTAAATGTAGTGAAGGATCTGCTTGGCTGCTTTCCAGTGCAGCTCATGGGGCTCCTGCATGAATTGAGAGACCATGCCTACAACATAAGAGATGTCAGGTCTCGTATGAGTTAGATAAATGAGACTCCCAACAAGTTGGCAGTACAAAGTTCCATCAAGAAGTGGAGAAGAACATTGAGCCTCAAGTTTGACTCTAGAAAGGAAGGGAGTCAGATCAGGCTTATAGTCAGCCATATGAAACCTCAAGAGTAAATCTAGAGCATACTTGGACTATGTGATGGTGATCCCAGAAGGAGACTGAAGGATCTCAACCCCAAGAAAGTAATGCAACAAGCCCA
The DNA here is from genome assembly GCA_028749045.1 of Cupressus sempervirens. Taxonomy (NCBI): domain Eukaryota; kingdom Viridiplantae; phylum Streptophyta; class Pinopsida; order Cupressales; family Cupressaceae; genus Cupressus; species Cupressus sempervirens. Next base: position 810,513,811 of record CM053790.1, on the reverse strand, counting down.
AGTCAGTCATCAAAAAATTGTCCTGAAGGGCCACTTTGATAGCCTTAATGGTGGGTGAAGAATTTCTTGTAATCAGCAAGTCATCAACATACAAAACAAAAAATAGAATTGAATCACCCTATTGCAAAATGTAGACATTAGGATGAGAATGGCATCGAGTGAACCCAACTGATAGAAGGAAGGAGTCCATCTTGGCATACCAAGCTCAAGGAGCCTGTTTGAGGCCATAGAGAGACTTCCAAAGATGACACACAAGTGAAGAATCCTGAAGGAAGCCTTGTGGTTGCTCCATGTAGATCTCCTCATGAAGGTAACCATGAAAAAAATCACTCTTCACATCCATCTGATGTACTTCCCAATGATTAGTCATAGAAATGGCAAGAACAATTCGAATGGAATTCATTCAGGCAACTGGCACAAAAGTCTCAGAGTAGTCAATCCCAGGAACCTGGGAGAATCCTTTGGTGACCAAGCGAGCCTTCTCTTTGTTAACTGACCCATCTGCTGCAAATTTTTTCTGATAGATCCACTTACATCGAACGAGTTTTCTTCCTTTAGGAAGAGGGACAAGATCCCAAGTGTGGTTCCTCATCAAGGAACTATACTCTTCCTGCATAGTTGTATCCCACTCAGGAATACTAGAAGCCTCATGAAAGGAACATGGATCTAAGGTAGTGGCAATGAAGACATGTGGAGCATCCTAGAATTGTGAATGAGTTCACCTAGTGTTTGATGGATCCCCAACCCAATCACCTACAAACTATAAGGTATGTCTAGCCCAAAGTGGATAAGAAGATGGAGAATCAAGAGGGGAATCATTAACCTCTGAATGATGACTAAGAGAAGAAGGAGGTAAGTTCTCTAAATCACTTCCTGCATCAGAAGTAGAGGTAGAAGACTATTCAGGTAAATCTGACTCATTAGAAGATCTGTCATGTATTCCAAGTGACTCTAATGTCAAGGTAGAAGGAGTTGGAGAAGTGATAGAAAGCGAGCTTGAAGATCCCTCCTCAAACTGAACACTCCTCTCAATTAATAATTCATGTGTAGTAGGGTGGAGCAACCGAAAACCCTTCACACCATCAAGATAACCTACAAATATGCAAGGTCTGCTTTTCAGATCTAAGGCCTTACATTTCTCTATAGGAATGTGGGCCCATGTAGGGGAGCCAACAACTCAAAAGTGCTTAATTGATGGTTTTCGACCACTCCAAGCTTCAAAATTTGTAACTCCCTTCAAGGCTCGATGAGGAACATGGTTCTGGATATAAAAAGCATAGTTAATGGCTTCTACCCAATACTATGGTGCAAGAGATCTAGAGTGAATCATACAGTTTGCCATTTCCTTAAAGGATCTATTCTTCCATTCTGCAACACCATTTTGCTGAGGATTGTATGGAACTGAATGCTATAAATCAATCCCCTCTGAAGTGTAAAATATTTCAAACTGATGGTTGACATACTCACCACTATTGTCTATGTGCAAAACCTTGATGGCTTTCCTAGATTGCTTTTCTACAAAAATTTTGAAGTCTTGAAAATGATAAAATACCTCGAACTTTTTTTTGAGAAAGTAAACCCATGTATATTGAGAAAGGTCATCAATGAATGTAAGGACATATCGTGCCCTGCTGAAAGAAGGATGTTGAAATGGACCAGCCAAATCACTGTGAACTAACTCTAGCATATGTGAAGCTCTCCATGTCGTACTTTTGTCAAACTTTTCCTTAGGATGCTTACCAAGAATGCAACCTTGGCAAACACCTCCTAAGAATTGAACCAAAGGCAACCTCATGACCATATTTTTTTGGTTGAGCTGATGCAAATAGAAAAAGTTAAGATGGCCAAACTGCTCATGCCATAATTTACTCACATCATTAGAGTGAGTGAGCAAAACAAATGAAGGAGGATTAGGAACAAAGTGAGAAAACATATAGAGTCGTGACTGATGATCTTCCCTCCCAACTACAACTACATAATCACTATGCAACTCACATATCTCCACTGAATGAGGAGTGAACTCAACCCGCTTGCCTGAACCTATGTGAGTGATCTAGTATATTGATAGGAGATTGGTTGATAATGAGGGTACAAAAAGAACATCATGGAATGTTCCATCCCCCACATCAAAAAACCCTCTCCAACACACCTCAATAGGAGTTTCATCACCCATCAAAATAGAAGGCATAGTACATGGCTCCAAGGATGCAAGTTCTTCCTTAGATGAAGCCATGTGGTGCGAAGCACCCGAATCAAGAACCCAAGTGGATGGTGAGGAAGAAACTGCAACAAGAACCTTGCCCTTTCCTTTCCCCTTGTTGTTTTCTTTTGCCTTGTTAGACTCTTCATTAGAACTTTGTTTGATAGACTCAGGAACACTAATATTATTCTTCTCAAGAATATATGTCAATTCATCAATTTGTTTCTTCAAACATTTATGCTCATCATGATTGGGTCTTTTACAATAGGCACATTTAACCTTTTCTTTCTTAGGCTTATCGCCCTTAGAGGATGAGGTATCAATAGTTACTTTTGAAGAAATTGGTATCTGATCCTTCTTTTCCTCACTATTATTTTGTTTCTCATCCTTACTATTTTTGTTACTAATTTATCCTTTTTGTTCTTTTGTGCCTTGGTTGGCAGCTAAGGCATGTGACTTAGAGGACTTAAGAGTGCCCATCTGGATTACCTTGTCCTATTCTTGAGTGAGATTGATAGAAAAATCATCTAGAGATGGCATGGTGAATTGAGTACCAAGTGCACCCTTAGTAGCATAGAAGGTAGAGACAAACACAGAATATTCTAAACTTAGCTTAGAGAGAATACTAAGAATCAGTTGTTCATCTTTCTTTTCAATTCCACATTGTTTTAACTACAGCCTTAGTGATTTAAATTTGGTGAAGAAATCTTAGATTGTGTTGAAATTTCCTAGACTTAAACTAATTAATTAATTTTCCATCATCTAACCCCTCATTGAATCTTGTGTGCCAAATAGTGTTTCTAGCTTTATCCATACTTCATTGGTGTATCCAAAGACTCAATGTAAAATAGCAAGTCAGGAGAAACAGAAAAACACAATGTTCCATATGCCTCATCACATTAATTAAACCACTTAGGCTTATCTTCATCTTTATCAGGTTTAGTTTCAAGTCCCATAGTTATCTTATTTAAATGGCTTTTCTTAAGTGAATTATCATGCATAATTCCACTCAAAGTAATTGTATGGAGTTAGGATGGGCATATTTGTTTGATCCATGATGAAGAAATGCAAAGAAGAAATGCTAAAAAGAAGAGAACTCAGCCACGACAATGTCCCCCCTTTTTACTCAATCAAAGAACCCCCCCCAAAAGAAATATGATTTGGCACTTTATTTTAGTGCATTTACAACTACCACTAGAAAGAAATACTTAGTGGTCTTGATTTCAATGCATTACAAACCCTCATGAAGAGCATATTCTAAAAGTGAAACTTAGGCACAATAATCAAAAAATAAATAGCACCACTGTGATCTACTCAAAAAATCATGCACTTTCAAAAAAAGAATCGCCTCGATACGAGGTCGTATGAAAAAGTTATGATCCTCTGAAGTTTCCAAAATGAGAACTTGCATAGTTATAGCCAAGAATTTTCAATTTCTAAAAAATTTATGCATGAAAATCAAAAAAAAATTCCAATAGTGGATAGAGCACAAAAAAATAGTCAAGTTCATAATAAGAATCGTCAAAATCGAAGTCTGTATGAGCAAAAATGAGACATTTGAAAACTGCATTCAAATTTGTGACTACCAATAGAGAGGGATATGGTTGTAGCTTTCCACACTTGATCTTGCAAAATATGTAGATTTCATGCAAAATCTAAGAGATACTCAGATGGTTTTTCGCAGCTATGAACAAAACCCAAAAAGCATTTTTCTTGTTGGTGTATAGAAGATGTTGTTGTAGTGTAAATCAAACACCTTTAACAGTAAAAAATGGTTTCAAAAATCATGAAATGACCCCAACAACCAAAATATGACATGAAAATGCTGGATCAACTTTCTAAGTCCATCAATGGCATGCTAGAACCTGCAATACTGATTGAGAACTCCAAATATGCAAGTTGGTTGTCAGATTTGAGATTGAAACCCTAGAGAAAATTTATTTTTGTCAAACCTTTTCTGATTCTCAAGATCATCCAAAGATGCAAGAGAACAGTATACTTCATTTTTTTTTAAAACTACAATAAAATTTGTTAGCCCCCCCTGAATCTCTCAAATAAGGAAACTAAAATTTACTCTTGCACATAAAAAAGCTCTGATACCATGTTAGAATCTGAAAAGATTAATAACCCAAAAAACTAGTGCAAAGAATAAATATCTAAACTATGAATGCAAATGATACAAAATCAAAATAGCAACATAGAGTTAGTCTCCAAGAGAGTAATGCAAATTCTAGAAGCAAAATAGCATTAAGAGGATGCAAAAATAAGAGATGCAAATACAAGCCAAGTAGCATCCTTATATAAGCTAGGAAGAGGGAGAAGGTGGCAAAACCAACCAATGAGGAGCAACCATCTATCGGACTAAAGATAGCAAAGTATCTTCTCAAGATAGCTAATGGATGCTCACATGTAGGAAGGTGACACCTCACAACCATTCACCTAATAAGACATGCTCTATTAACCTAAGTGAGATTATTAAAAGTGTTGGAAAAACCTAACAAAATAAGGAAAATAAAAACTTCACTAATAGTGGTCACAAGAGTGCCTTAAGAATTCTTGCCTAGTAATCAACTTATGGTTGAAATCCCATAAGAAAAGATAAACACTATGTCTACCATGGTTTTATATCCTTGATAGCCTTGAGTTTGTAGTGGGCTGGAAAAGTTGAGTAATTTTCTTGTCCCCAGTTAGGTCATTCCTCTTAGGTTGTCCAAGAGCAAGCCCTCTAAAAGATTCTAACTACCACATATTGGGTCCACTCTCAAGAGTCAAGATTTCTTATTCATCACAAGGTTGAAGAGCATACTCTCCTATCTTGATTGCTTCTCCCAAACACACCAAAAAGCTTCAATTATCTATTTGCTTTCAAAATCCAAAGGTAAGTCAAGATTTTTGATTCACCGCAAGGGTAAAGAGCATAATCTCCTATCACCAAAGAATATCAATTGCAACTTTAATGTGCGTACAAAAAAATGAACAACTAGTAGATGTCACACATGAAAAATAAAAAAGCAAAAAAGTTTGGGTTTTTATGCGTTAGGCAGCCCTGCAAATAAGTGTTAGTAGCCCTTATGCATTTGAAGATTTGACATGCATTCTTCTAAAGGCAATTTAGGTAATGTTAATTTTTTAAGATAACACCTTGAAATGACAACTGTTAGCCCCACAAGTTAGCTTCAAAAATAATATGCAATCTATAAGTAAAAACCTCTGTAAAATAGCTAAGGACTTGTAAAAACTAGTAAGTAGTGAATAACAACTGAAAAAACTAACAAAATCATCCTAACCAGCAAGCAAATTCAAGTCAAGTGATAGTTTTTGCTAGAATACTATCGTACAATACTTCTCAGTATACTCGTATGACAAAATCTTTTTGTGTGATATTTCTTCCTACACCAAGTGATAGAACTCACTATACTAAGGCAACAATTTTTAGTACATCTATGCGACACTCTTTCCAAAAATGTATTTCCCAACAATTATAAGAACTATCATACAAAACTAGAAAAATGTTGCCCAAAGTCTGCGACTGAAAAAAAAAGGAAAGTGCAGACAACAAGCAAAAAATGCAAATAGCAAAGCAGAGGACAAAAATAAATGTTCTACCCCATGGTGAGCGCCAAAAATGTACACTAAGAAACATATCACATGCTAAACCCTTCTAAACAAGGGATTCCATGAGTTTAGAATGCTCAGATGTTAGCTTAGAGCTCCCTATCCATTGAGTGCAAGAGAGTATGATTCAAATGTAAGGGCTCTTAGCTAAGCCTTAGGAATGCTCTTCTTGCTAGTAAACCATGCAATGGGAGGTTCTCTTAGAGACGAGAAGAAAGAGTACAAATATCTACAAAGGATGCCTCAATAATACAATGCAAAATGGAGACTAAACTAGAATGAATATGCAAAATACAGCTATGCTAAGCATGGATGAGAGTGTTACCACCAATCTAGTTAAGCTAAGTGAGATGAATCATTGCAAAAGAGAAACTAAACTAATATGCAACATGATATTAAGTTAGAATGCTATGGAATGAGAGAATGAAGACAAGAAAATGGAAGTTCTCCACAAAGCTCTAAAGAAACCTATTAGAAAACTTGCAGCATAACAATATTCAAAAGGTGGATGGATCCTTTGAGGGGGAACGCTCTCTCCCTTTTAAAGTCATATGGTTGGTAGAGATCAAGGTGAAGATGATGGATAATCAACAGTGGAGTTTGAAAAGAGGAGTGATCCATGTGCACACAAAAGTCAACCAATAGAATATAAGTTGACTTGTCATATAAGACAAAAGTCACGAAGCCTTTTCTTTTAATTTGAAAATTAGGAAAAGGACTTTATGTGTGCACTTTAAGTGGGTTAGAAGAATGGGATCTTTTATTTAATTAAATGGGGACATGTTCTTTTAATCAAATAATGAGCTTAGGATAGCATAGTCAAACTATAGGTTATAATCAAATTAATTGATTATTAGCAATTTGGTTTAGGTAAATTATTAATTAAATTAGTGAAAATGCTGAGAAGGGGGCTAATAGTCTAAATGACCATTTTTGGGTGATTACAACTCCAACATTGGAAGATGGTGTAGCTTCACGTCTTATTGAGCATAAGAGTCCCATTCATTCTCTTTCTCTTTTCAATTCTTCCTCTTTGTTTCTTTGTACTAGTTCTTCGTGTTCCTCTTCGAAAGACAATTTTTCATTATTGCATTACAATTTTTTTTGTTCATGTAGTAGTTTTATTTTATCTCTTTTAATTGCCAAATCTCTCTCACTCTCTTCCATTTTTTGAGTTTTTGGTTTCTTCATTGCCATGATGATGATTTCAATATGTCAAATTATTCAAACATCTAAATTACTTACAATTTGTAAATAACAAATCATTCAAATACATATATAAATTACAATTATTTCAACAAAGACACTATATATATTTAACAACTTCTCATTTCTAGCCATTTCCAAATAACAATTCATTCAAACATACAAATTTCAATGAATTCACTATATATTAAACAACTTGTCAAATTATAATAAAATTTATCTCTATAGTAACATAGAATATTTAAAAAGGACTGCACTAACCTTTTCTATAGAAAGATTGTTCAAAAAGCCTTCAAATAGTGTATCCAGTGATTGAATTTGGTGTTTCCTAGCTTCCAATATCATGAAAGAATCTTCAAAAAGCCTTTAAGTAGTGTATTCAATGATGGAATTTGGTGTTTGCTAACTTCCAAAAGCATGAAACCCATGTTTTATGTCGGAACAACAAAACAAACAACAGACAAAAAAGAGAATATGGGTTAGTAGGGACCCAAACTTTCATTATAATTGGTTTTTGGTGTTTTCATATAGTGCATATACACTATAAAGCATACACGCACTATGTATAAAATATCTCTCTCCCTATCCAACCCTCTTCCATCCCCTACTCTCTCTCTCTCTCTCTCTCTCTCTCTCTCTCTCTCCTCCCCTTGTCTCCCTTTCCCTCTCTCTCCCCCACCCTCTCCCATCCCCTTCTCTCTCTCTCTCTCTCTCTCTCTCTCTCTCTCTCTCTCTCTATATATATATATATATATATATATATTCATTTATTTATTTATTTATATTTATATATAGACACACACACACACACACACACACACACACACACACACACATATATATATATATATATATATATATATATATATATATATATATATTTATTTATGTATCTATCTTGATCTTCATCTCCATATTTCACTAGCCAAATCTATCTCCCACTCCTCTCTTTTACTATATATTTCTCACACACATCTCTCTCTCTCTCTCTCTCTCTCTCTCTCTCTCTCTCTCTCTCTCCATTTGTTCCTCCCTCTCTCCCTATCCCACCCTATCCCATCTCCTACTCTCTCCCCATCCTCTACTATCTCTTACTCTATACCCTCTCTCTCTCCTTCCCTCTCTCCTTCTCTCTCTCCTTCCCTCTCTATTAAAATTTAATCTTACAAAGTGTGTGTGCATTATAGCGTGTACGCACTATGTAAGCTTGAATTTAAAATTTCTTTAAATAGCACGCACACACTATTTAAAGCTTTAGATTCTACCAAGCCTAAGGTTTTGATTTTCCTTGGGGATCCAACCCAAAGGTTTGGAGTCTCTAAACTAGTCTGAAATGTGTTTTGCAACAAACTTACAAAAATGATTGATTTTTCTTGTTTCCACTCCTTCAAGTTTCTTTGTAGTTGAGCATCGATAAAATCAGGTTACATGACATTGTAGATCTCTGTGTTAGCTATATACCCATATAATTTAGTTTGGATTTGAACTATTTCAATCTTTTCAACTATAAATATATTTTGTATGCATGTCCATTTTCTATCAAAAACCAACATGTACTAATTAGGGTGTAGGTTTTAGCTCATTCATCGAATTTTGCAACAACTTACTTTTTCAAAAACTAGACTCCATTCTACAGACTTTGAAAAAAAGAAGTTTTTATTTTTTATTATTTTTCAATCATTTCTAGGGGGATCACACATATATTTCATTTTTTGGGATGTGTCTAATTACAAAATTCATGAAAAAATATACATATTATAAAATTAATTCAAAAATCTAGGATAAAATACACGGTGTTGAGTAACTTTTGACCAGAGCGATTAAAGAATTTCTAAAAAAAGGTTAAAATTTTAGGGGGCCCACACTTTTCCCTATGTTATATTTTTTTTTGAAAAAAAAAGTACCACTTTTTGTGGCCCCCTTTTTTGAGGACCTAAAACTAAACTATTTTGAAAAAAATAGTTATTTAGAAACTAGATTCAAAGGAATACTACTTTTTTTTTGTCATATCTTAAAATTTTGGGTGTAACTATCTTCAAATTCTTGTCAAAGTTCAAAAATTGTTGATTTCAAAAAAAAAAAGTCGCCACTTATACCCCACTTTTGGCACCACTACTAGGTGCACTTACCCATCAACACATCTCATATGGAAATCAAAAACTTAAGATGATCAAACATCAAAACACAATGATTATACTCATAGGGTCTCCATGGCATGGGATGTGAAGGATATGATACACATCCTCCAAAGTAATAGTGGCCTCGCCAATGGGAAAATGAAAGGTGTTATGCTTACTATGTCATCTCTTAGCTAATGTGGTCAGCAATCCATGGTTCACCTATATATGGGCCATGTGTAGCAACCATCTAAATCCCATGCTATCTATTGTGGCCTTCTCATCATCCTCTAGATGAGAAAGGACATGCAACCTCACCACCTTAAAGGCTCTGATCAATAGAGTTGGGAAGATAATTGATGCAAGAGCATCCTATGTGTAAGAGAAATCTTGCATCATGCAAAAATATTTTCATTTCAATGTTTTCTATTTTAATAAGGACTAGTAGACAGGGTGGTTACTATTTATGAAAACTTTCCTTTTTTAGTAAATTTGTCATATGAGCTCAGAATGTTCTCATTTTCTACAGGAAGGTTCATTTTGGAGTTATAATCCTACCATAAAGTCTCATTGCTCCACCTTAAATATTAGAGAAGTTATCACGAATTTTTGGTGGAAAATTTTCTAAAAAAATCTTCAAGCTCACCATTGGAGGCCTTAGAGTTCTTGGACAAGGTTTGAAAACATGATGGAAGGGCTCTTGTGTAGTTTCAAGCCTATAGAACAGGAGTAGGCATTTCCAAAAAGTGGTTGTAATAGGAAATCAAGGCAATGGTTTGAGAGTTGTGACCTTCAAAAGTTGGGCTACTAAAATTCCTAAAATAAATGTCAAAGATGTATTTTACTAACTCTATATGTATTGTTAGGGTCTGTGAGCCCTAGGTATTAAGTTTGAGCACCTAGAACCTTCCCGAGAAGCATAAAATTTCTTATATAAGAAAGGCCCGAACATTGTCTAAGATAGCTCTAGGTGATAGTTTGCAACTTGTCTTGCATATTACTGTAATGAAGGCACCCATTTGGGTTAGCATATTGTACTTGTGAATTATGTAATTCCACATTTGTGGCACAAATAAGAAGTCCATATTTTGTTCTCACATTTGTTGTTGTTTCTTTGTTTCTATTATGGTTTAGGGTATTAAGGGGAGCACCCTTCATCAATAATCTACATAACCAAGTTAAGAAAGCATTCACACATTAGTAGTATACATAACGTATCTAGTGACAACATAAATAGCTAAGTATGATAGAAAATAGTGATTACACATGCAAAATTTTCTCCTAAACATTAAAAAATGCTTAATCTATAAAAGTAGTGTGATACTTTTCATAATAGTAAGGCCATACAATTTTTTGGTCAAGTGTCATGCAATACTTCTTATAGTATTCATGCAATACTTTTCTTTTGTGCGATAGTTCACACAGTGTTGTGTGAAATTTGGGTATGCTTAATGCGATAAAACTTAACAATGTGTGTGATATAATTTAGGTAGAAAAAGTATTGTGCAATATTTCTAAGAATAGTTGTGTGATTCCTTTATAGTATTGCATGATATTTTACAAAAAAAACTCATAAAAACACATTAATAACATGTTAAAATGCATTAAAAGGCTTGAAAAATGTGAAAATTTCAAAGACTCGTCGAGGCCTCGTAGTTAGCAGGTTGGTTGTACAACCAGTTGCACTTAGAATGGTGCCTGTAGGTTGGACTACTTGCTAAAGCCATCAATGTCTCTCGAAATCATTCAAAATCTCTCAAGAATCACAAAAGACAAATAAATTGAAAATGACCCTTGGAACCCTTATATAGTCCTTTGACCTCATTTTCAGCCATTTTTAAAACTCCTCAAAACTCTACGAAAATTGTGCCCTTGGTTAATTTTGACATCCTAGATCCATTTTTGGGATCAAGATCAAAATCTGAGTTCATCTTGATAATCAAAATCATGCTTTAAATTTCCACCTTCTTCAATGTAGTTAGCTGACCTTTTGAGATCTAATATTTGAATCTTTGCTAGGACATCTTCATTTCTCCATGTCTTCATCATTTCCACACTCCATACCAACTTAAACTCACATTTTTCACTACTAAATCATCTTTCTACTTTATTTGACCAAATTTTTATGCTTCATCCTTCTTGGTCAACTCTAGTCAAATTGGGGCATGCTATCACTTCCTTATGGTCACTCTTTGGTTTTAATCAATTATCTGCCATCATGTAATTTTCTATACCTTGATTTTCTCATATCTTTCTCATTTCCACATTCCCTATATCTCATTTTGATTTCAATCCTGACGGGGAAAAAATATTCTATCATTGCTTGCTTGTTATAGCTATCTATCTCTTAAGAGCATATACTTGACCTTTCCATTTTCTCTCGATCTATCTACTTTTCTTGATGTTAGTACTCTTCTTGAGTCCTAATATTGTATCTCTCTCCTAGTGTTCACTATTGTCACTACAAGACTACACATTTAGGACTTATTATATCATTCTGCATTTCATTCTTCAAAATCACATCTCTCAATCTATTGCTACCTACTTGGATTCTATATTCTTTGACATAATGTGTTCCCAGATTAATCACACATTAATCAAAGAGGGGTAAATGTAATCACCTAAAATGTTCATCTAGACTATTAGCCCCCTTCTCACCATTTTGGCTAAATTAATTAATCATTTGCCTAAGCTAAATTTCTAAAAAATCAGTTTATTTGATTTTAACCTACAGTTTTACTATAATATTCGAAGTCCATATTTGATAAAAAGAATGTGTCCCCTTTTAATTAAATAAAATACCCCATTCTTCTAACCCACTCAATGTGCACACATAAAGTCTTTTTCCTATTTACAAATTAAAAATATATATTTTGTCTCACATGAAAAGTCAACTCCCACCCTTGATAATCCATTTCTTGATCTTGACCTCAATTGTCCATCTACCTTTAAAAGAGAGGTCTCTCTCCCTCTCCATGGATCCTTTTTTGACCTAATATTATGTTGCAGGTTTATTGAAAAATTCTTTCGATCTTTTGTGGAGGACTTCTATTCTTCTTGTCTCATTCTTTCATCCTTCATCTTAGCTTAGATTCATTTAAAATAGTTCAATTTCCTTTTGCAATATTTTAGACCACCTAGTTTAATTAGTATGCCTTGGTAACATTATCATATTGTTATCATAGTTGCATTATGCACTTCATTCTAGCTTAACTCATTTCTTACATTGCATTTTGGAGAGATCCTTTGACATTGCACTCTTGTTCTTATCTGAGGAATTTTCCTTTGCATGGTTTACTAGAAAGGGTTGTGTCTCTAAGCCTCAACCAACAGCTCCTCATATGCACGAGTACACACCCTTGCACTCCATGGATAGGGAGCTCTAAGCTACAATTCAAGTGTTTCAATCTATGGGATACCTTGGATAGAAGGGTTTAGAGAAGTGCATAAACTAAGTGTATAGGAAATATTGAGAGGGGGTGGTGAATCAACATTTTACAAACTTTTTTCCAAATATAGATATCATTAATAAACTTATAAATTGCATATGAAAGAAAACTAATTATGTTGCACAATAAACACAACCATAAAGTAATGGAACACATAACATCATATTTTGTTAACTAAGGAGACCCTAGCCAAGGGAAAATTATTATGGGGATGGCACCCACAAAATGATCCATTAATCAAAAGTATCTTGTGAAAGATATTTACCCTATTAGGAGCCTATTACATCCATATAGTGTCTTGGCCTTGTTAGAGGACTAGGCTTTATTATAAACCTCAACCCTATTAGGAGTTCATATTAAAATTATAGATTGTATGCAACCCAAGCCCACTAGCCAAAGATGCAATTATACAATGATATTTAGTATACAAAAAAACATCTTCCTCAATTCTGATATCTGCAATTTCATATCTTCTATGCTATAGTAATCTTTACATGTTCACTCATAACATATATATAGCTCTCCTCTATCATCAAAATTTTCATTGTACAGTGCTCATCATAACATCATAACTTTACATTACAACATTACACAACACATACTTTGACTTTCTCAAAATGTCTTTCTTGTATACCAATTTTTTTGTCCAATCAACCTTCTACCTTTCATATGTGTCCCAAAACATAATATTATAATTTGTGTGCTTAGGGTTGACATATAGGATGCAATCCCTACTTATTCAAGTAATATTTTTGGTAAACAAAATAATTCCTTAACCTAAAATACTTGATTCCTTATCCTTATCCTGTTTGAGTCAGCTCATTGCTACAACTAGGAACACTATTGTAACTTCTTCCTTAAAATCCACACAACCTCACACACTTTCATGCATGACCAACATACTCTACTCTATATGTCCTTAATTTCACATATTTTGATCATCTCTTAGTGAAGCTCGCCATTCAAATCCCTATCTCTAATGTTAGATAAACTGAGTGATACTTAGACAATTTTCTAAGTCTAATTGTTAGAATTTTATCCTCACTTATTGCTCACTTTATGTTTAATATATGTTTCCATAAATGAAAATATCATACTATCTAACCTATCCAAATTTCCAACAATCTCCCCATTTGGAATTGATGGCAACATATGGAAAATTGGCTAAGTCCAAAAACTCAATACTTCAAAAATTGTGAATCTCTTCACATGGTCATTTCAAAATTTACAAAAATTGTGGATCATCATTACTTATATAATATTTTTCTTATATCTCCTAGTTACAATAATACTTCCCCTTTGATTATAATCTTTCACTCTCTTACAATTCTGTCTACATTAGTCCCCTTTTCATACAATTCTTTACATATCATTTTTTCTACATATTGTATTCCCCTTACATGTACATAAAATTTTCCTTATATCTCTACCCCTTAGACATTGATGAAAAAGGTAGTGACAAAAACTATATACAAGTCAAAATTGTATTGATTCTTTTACCTTCATGACTATTGATTGGATATCTATGAGATGCAATCAACAAAGTTGGTCTTCAAGATGGAAAACTCCATATCTCATTTATCCTTTACTATATCTAATGTGTTGAGTAATGCACATAGTGCATATGAGTCTGTTTCTATTTACTCCAAGATAGTTAATGAAAACTTTTCATAAGATTCTTTCACTAACAAGCATTCATCCAACTATCTCTTCATAAGATCAATTTTTAGAGTAAGGTGTTGTTAGCATTAATGTTGGTGGTACTCCTTTGGGGGAGTATCCTAAGCATTGGAGAGATGGCTAGCATGATTGACATGTTGCATTCATGAGTATTTTTATCATTGATGTCAACATAGTATTATTTCTATGAAGAGTGGTAGAGTAGCAGACAAAGAACAAGGTTATAGGATATGTGTATTGATAATCAGGTCAAGCATAGTTGAGGATGTATTCTACATTGTATCTTGATGAAGTGGACAAGTGCATTGTTTTTATGTATATATGTACGTATGTGTGTGTAAATTTAATATTTTATTTCTTTTGTACTATTATATTTATTTATACACATATAAATACATGTATGTGCAAGTATAGGTGTCTTGATATCATGGTGTTAATATATATGAGTATAACAAGAGGCTCTACAATAATCTCAAATAAAAAGGTAACATCTTGTCTTTTTAATTTAATGCTTAATGTTTTCTTTAATTGATAAGAGTTATGAATTGCTTGGTTAGCTCATGGTTGTCCCCTAATATACCCTTTCTTGCTGAGTCATTTTTTCTTAGTCACTATGGTTTAGGACTCCTACTTATTTTCTCAATGGTAGGTGGTGCCTCATGCCCAATTCCTCTCTAGCAATGCTTACACCTATTGTGATGTGCAACCTAATCAAACTCATAGTTTTATTCGATGTGGTGTCCCTCTAGATTATTTCTATGGGGGTTTGGGGGCAACACCCCCAAGACGAGGTCAAGGGGTAGCACTCCTATGGAGTACTAAGGCAGCACCCCTACAGAGTCTTGGAGCAGTGCCCTAGGTGCACTCCCTATTGCAGTACAAGGTGGGGTTGAGGGGCAACGCCCCTAAGGGGGTATTTAGAGGCAGAGCCTCCAAAGCCAAAAATGACCTTATATTGTAAAGGACATTGGCTACTATTTTTCTATTATTCTAGCCCTAATTTTGTAAGTGGAAAAAAGCTTGTATAAAAAGGATTAGGGTTAGGGATTTTTATAATATGTGATGCAAAATTTGGTTCTTGTAGCAATATTGAGCTATAAGGGATTACGGATTATAATCAGGTTATAATCACTAGATAATGATAATATTGGACTTGTTGGTGGACATAGCCTAGGGATTGGGTGAACCATGTTAAATCTTGGTGTCTTGTGTTCTCTTTTATGTGATCTACTATTTTTTGGTATTGGTTATATTTTCATGTAATTATTTTTTCTATCTAAGGTTAATCCTAACACTGCCCCTTCGACGTACTTCTACAAGGAAAGAAATTTTCCACGATAATATCACATTCATCAATGTAATCGCAATTAGTATAACAAGTTATTAGTCATAAGCCATCACAATGACTAAACACCATATCACTTCAACTTTCCAAGATTTCAAGATGCAATATAATAACATCATAATGATTAACTAGCATGTCATCTTCATATAAAATTATAACGATGAACCATCTTACCACTTCACATGATCATAACTAATTTTACTTGTCAAGTGACTTCACATGAGATCTCAATGACTATGTGAACATTTTTAAATTGAGCCAAAAATTGGGATGTAACATACCCTTCCCCTTGTGTTTCATCATCCTCAATGAACTTTTAAATAAAGACTAACACTATAAAGGACATTTAAAATTGGGCCAAATTTTGTGATGTAACATACCCTCCCTCTTTGTGTTTCATCATCGTTGATGAACTCTGCAATTTTAAACACTAAGAGAATATTCTATATATATATATATATATATATATATATATATATATATATCATCATCATAAAATAATTTCATTTCAAAATTGAATCAAAAGTTAAGCCATGATCAAAATCAAGGTTTATTACACCCTTATCTCCACATTTTTAGAAAAATTCTTACATGATATCATAAAATTGAAGATGAAACATGCCCTCACCTATCTGATGTTACTATACCTATGCCTACTCCAACATCCCTTTGAATTGATAATTTTTTTAGGATATTCTATTTTGTATTCCTTTCATACTCATTTAGACATTCACAACATTTTTAGTTCAATTCTCATATTGATATCTCATGTAAGAGAATTTTCAATGTTGAGTAATCAAGAGTAATATAATCATTAAAAAAATTATAATTTCTCAACTACCATGGTCACATAAATTAAATCACTCATTAATACCATTTGGCATATGGTACTCTTTAAATGAGTAGGTCATTCTTGTGAACTCACAGGTCACCTGAAATGGTTAGTGGATCCATGTTTCCATTTATGTAACCTAGGCCTTCATTCCCATTTTATCATGATACCATTTCATTAGAATAACAAGAGCTCTGATGAAGCTAGAGTCTCTGCCTTTTGTAAAAAATAGGAATATATATTTTATCTACAATTAAAGAATAAGTACTTAAGAGGAAAATAAGAAAGGTTAGCAACAAATATCTAAGCAAGTGTGTTTTCCATAACATTGAGGATAAGTGAGAGACTTAGTTCACATAGAGATCATAAATGAGTTAGTAGAAAAAAAAAAGGAATGAATAACTACCCAATTATATGGCTACTTTGGAATTATACATAGATAAATTATTTAAATATAAATTTATTAAAAAATATTATCTATACTTTTTCTTTAATACTCAAATTTTATTAAATTGATAGTTGAATTCAATGGGTACTACATTTAAACATCATACTCTACTTTTATTTTAATTAGTTTTGTACATGCAGGAATGTAAGGTGCAGTCAAGTCCTAAAAAATTGAGAATATCTACAAATGAAGTCTTAAAAGATGCTCCAAAGGTCTTTGGGGAGATTCTTCAAAGTGAGACTATTTCTTGGAGCACCATGGCTCCTAGTAGTATGTTGATGAGGATATGGAGTTGTTTCAGAACTTGATAGAGATAGGTAGATCTAGAGTGCAATTATTGCATGAAATTTTTGAAAGTCTCTCAAATTGTCTTAGATAAATGTGCATGGTTTAAAGGTAAACTGAATGCTTTTTGTTGGTGTTCTTCTTGTGTGTTCCAGCACATGATATGGAAGTGAATGGAGGAATATTTAAGGGATAGATATGAGGCAATATTGGTCTACAAATCATGGTTTCTTTACACTATCACGGATAGAATTCTAGAAAGAAGCATTGCATGAGTAAGAAATTATGTTCATAGCCAAACACTTACCTAGATATATTTTCATTGAAACTCACCACAAATCTATGTTAGTTCAAATGATAAAGAAAAATTACAAAGATAATAATATGACTTGAAACTAAATATGTAAAAGTTTCATATTAGATAGCTATATTTGTGCATATGAGATTTGCTAAAAATATATTTTATATAAATAAATAAATATACAAATTAAACTTTTTCAAATAGAAATTATTTTACTAAAATAAATATAAAAATATTTTTAAAAATAATTTTCATAATATAAATAATTTGAAAATAAAATATAAGAAAGATTTTTCATATAATTTGAATCAAATTATTAAAATTAGTAAATTTATAAATAGTTTAATTTTTTTATGAATATATTGTAAAGTAAATTATTTTTTGGATTACACTTTATAGTTTTTGAATTTATATTTAGAACACATCTATTTATTTATCCTTAAAAAATGGTACAAATGTAAAATATAATTTACTCTCTAATCTAGAGTCATTTCCAATCTTCTATTGTTTCCATGCCATAGTGAAAATTTCCAACTCCATTAAAAAATAGAAAATGAAAAGGTGAAGTTACATTAATTATCTGTAAAGAGGGCTCAAGAAAAATGACAGTAGTAATAGAAGGTTTGAGAAAAAAAAAAAAAAAACTTGTAAAGGTGCTACTTAATTCCCTATGAGCAACGCATCTTTATTTTCTTCAATTTTCTACTTGCAAAATTACAACTAGAATGTAATATTTGTTTTTTTTCAAATGAACTAATGCACATAGGGCTGATGGGAAAATTTACTACTATGAGAGTCATGCAATTGGGCTTTTAATATTTTGAATCAAAATGGAGATAATGCAAAGAACTGCCAAATGTTGGGAGATTGTGTTGAGGCATTCACAAAGCAAAGCCAATGGGCATGAATCTCACTTGCATGTAAATAGTTCCTTTTGATGTCCAACCACCTTAGGCTAAGTGGTCGATTTACCTAGTTGGAAAAACAATTCTATGCCTTGCTTCTTCCAGAAATGATACATGGTAGGGCTACAAAATGAAGAGGACTTGGACTCTTGCACACCCTCTTACAAACATAGCTAATTTAGGCCTATAGGAGAGGGCTTTCACTTCCTAGTCTAGATGGCACTGCCTGCCAGTGCCAATACCCAATTGGGCAAAAGTTGTAAAAATTCTAACTACTTATGAAAATATGTTTTACAAATTGTTATCTAATAAAAATTGTTTTCCCTCTCGATAACTAAATCAAATAGAATCCATGAACTTTTTCATAGCCTGTATTTACTACTACTGCAAATACATAGTTTGCTATAATGATTCAATTTCCATTTATACCCCAAATTTCTTCATCTACACAATGAAAAAAATCCAATCTATGAGAAACTCACAAGAATCCTTGAGTTTTTTGGTACCTTAATGATGGCTATTTTAATGATCTAGTCATCAAATGATGCGAGATTGGCATTCTAAAAATCTAGGTGAAGGGATAAAGAGATTTTGTCAGGTAAATAAGCACGCCTGGCCCTTTCTTGTAGTAGATCCATATTTGAAATATGTTTCCTCCACCTTGGCAACATCCAACTGAAATTATACATATTATAGACAAAAAAAATTAGATGATAGACTATAAATGGATCATTTTGTTCATTGAGAAACACAAATATGAAAAACAAGAAAAAAAGGGGCAAAAAGGAAATGTGAGGCAAATTCAAGATCTACATTAGTCGTCATTGAATTTATGTCAACAAACATAGAATCTTTGTGTGTAATGTCAAATTCTAACTATGAGATCTTGGCCTGAATGTCCTTCACTAAACTTTCTTCTATGTTAGATGTGTATTAAATGGAATTAAGGATGCTCTAGAAGAATCAGAGCATTGACTTTTAATTTTTATATTTTCTACTTACAAAAATACCAATAAACCCCGAGGAAAATACCCATGGACCAATAGAAAAATAGAATTAAGAGAACATAATTGTTTTAAAAATTGAACTTGAGAAATTTTGCAATATGACATTGGTTTTTTCCTGAATAAATTAATACAAGTTGACGGGACGGGGGGGGGAGGGGCCTAAGGCAGGGACTAATAATTTCATGATAGAAATTTATTTCATCTCTAAAATAAATTAAAATAACTTTGTGTCTTGATATTTCATTACCATATAAAATCAATACAACGTGTGTATTTTACATGTATAATAATGTGTTAAAAGGTAAAAACATATTTTTTATGAAAGATTATCATACATCCAATC
Organism: Cupressus sempervirens; assembly: GCA_028749045.1. Taxonomy (NCBI): domain Eukaryota; kingdom Viridiplantae; phylum Streptophyta; class Pinopsida; order Cupressales; family Cupressaceae; genus Cupressus; species Cupressus sempervirens. The sequence goes on along the minus strand of CM053790.1, from coordinate 810,494,078 downwards.
AAGATCATAGAATTTATGATAGACATGGTACCACACTATATGTATCCCAACCTATTTTCTATCCACAACATTCCAATTGTGGCTCAAACATTGAGTCTAATCTATCCACAAAGAGTTTACATTTACATGACATTCTACCTATAGAATTTCGTTACCTATCCATAATCAAGTTCATAATAACATGCTTCTCATAGCATCAACTCATAACCTATATCATGTCTAGAATTGTTTATTTTGTATAGGATATTTCACATCTATGCACCTATGTGCCCACTAATTTAGATTGAGACATAGTTCAAATATTTAAATGCAATTAAGATATTGTAAGTTCTTTGTAATCTATTCAATCAAGTTCTATGCTGAAAATTTATCACCTTTTAAGCTAGCATTTTCTAGCTTAAACCATCCTTGGGTTACAAATTGATCATGAGCATCTAACAAAAATTTATATAGGGTTCTTTTTAGGTAGGTAGATCATCTAGCATCCTCATTAGCCATATAAAAAGATTTTGGGAATCCACTTTTCCCATTCACATGACCTAGGCTCTCATGCCCATCTTGCAACTATAATGTTTTTTTAAAAAAAACTCTCAAGCTAAACAAAAGTTGCATCTATAAATAAGCATTGATAGTTTCACTTATGCAAGTGTGCTTACTCCATATTGGAGCACAAATTGTGATGTATGGAATTCTCATCATTTAATCAGCATTAGAAAAGATCATCACTTTCAAGAAAAAGAATTCTCAAATCATGGTTCACAATTTTTCAGTTCAAGTCAAAAAATGGATAATAAGTACTAATTACCATTTCATATAAACATGAATGTAATTGCATCAATTATAATGCTAAAAATAAGTTTCTAAAAGAAATAATTAGTTATGATCAAGGTTTAGAAAATACTACATCAAAACTAGTTTGTACACTACAAGGCTAGGCATCTGGACCTAGTGTAATCCTCAATCATTCTCTACTAAGAATGACCCTCTCTACCTGGGATAAGGAAAATGTACACCTTTCTACCCCTACCACCTAAGAATCTTGGTGCAAAGTGTTGACTAAATAATAGATGAATCTATGGATACCCTCTATCAACCTATCTTCTAACTACGAGCACTTTGATCTCTTGCGATCACAACAACAATCTTGCCACTAAACCTTACCTAGCCAGGGATTTCCTATTAGCATGAATCCTAATGATATTCCTATGGGGGATTATTATAGCATTTATAGTGAATTTTGGATATTGTTAACATGATTTTGTGTTGTATTCATGAGTGTATTTATCATTGATATCAACATAGTAACATGATTTTGTGAATATTGAAAGGGTAGCAGACATAAATTGAGATTGTGAGGTCCAAAGATTGAAGATGAGGAAAATATAAATTGAAGAAATGTTCTATAAAGTTTCATGATTATGTAGCTAAGAGTGCATGAATAAATAGGAAGATAGTTGACAATTATTCAAGGTTTATTCAAGATAGAGTTATGGCAAAGTTCTTGATTAGCGCTCTCTAGTAATTGGATTATATCTCCTAACAAAGATAGAATTTTGTTAAGAGTAGTTAGATAGAGGAAGACGACATGATGAAGATGGTTTGGTTGATCATACTAAGTATAATATTTCACATGTGAAGATTTGTGAAGACTATGAGCAAACAATGTCATGTAATTATGAAAAGATGTATTTACATAACATGTATTATATTATCTTAATGTGGTCCTATTGTAATTGTAAATTGAGAACACTCATTCTCTACTAAGAATGACCCTCCCTACCTAGGATAAGGAAAATGTACTCCATTCTACCCCTACCGCCTAAGAACCCTAGTGTTAGAGTGTTGACTAAATAATATGAAAGGCTATGGATACCCTCTATGAACCTATCATCTAATTGCTAGCACTTTGACCTCTTGTGATCACAACAAAAATCTTGCCATTAAACCTTCCCTAGCCATGGAATTTGTGTTAGCATGGATGCTAGTGATATTCCTATGGGGGAGTATTCTAGCATTGCTAGTGTATTTGGGATATTGTTAGCATGATTGTGTGTTGCATTCATGAGTGTGTTTATCATTGATGTCAACATAGTAACATGATTGTGTGAAGACTAAAAGAGTAGTAGACATAAATTGAGATGAGGTCCAAAGATTGAAGATGAGAAAAAGTGAAATTAAGGAAATTTTCTATAGAGTGTCATGATGATATGGCTAAGAGTGCATGAATAAATAAGAAGTGATTTTTGGTAATTGGATAATATCTCCTAATAGAGATAGAATCTGGTTAAGAGTAGTTACATAGAGGAATATGACATGATGAAGATGGCATGGTTGATCATTCTAAGTCTGAGGTTTCACATGTGGAGATTTGTGAAGACTGTGAGCAAACAATGTCATGTAATTATGAAAAGACGTATTGTAACATGTATTATATTATCTTAATGTGGTCCTATTGTAATTTTAAATTGAGAGCACTCATTCTCTACTATGAATGACCCTCCCTACCTAGGATAAGGAAAATGTCACCATTCTACCCCTACTACCTAAGCATCCTAGTGTTAGAGTGTTGATTAAATAACAGATGGAGCTATGGATACCCTCTATCAACCTATCTTCTAACTGCTAGTCCTTTGACCTCTTGTGATCACAACAACAACATTGCCATTAAACCTTCCCTAGCCATGGATTTCCTATTAGCATGAATGTTGGTGATATTTGTATGGGCAAGTATTCTAGCATTGCTAGAGCATTTGGGATATTGTTAGTATGATTCTGTATTGCATCATGAGTGTGTTTATCATTGATTTCAACATAGTAACATGATTTTGTGAAGACTAAAAGAGTAGCAGACATAAATTGAGATCGTGAGGTCCAAAGATTGAAGATGAGGAAAACAGCAGTTGAGGAAATTTTTTATAGAGTGTCATGATGATGTGGCTAAGAGTGCATGAATAAATATGAAGATAGTTGATAGTTATTCAAGGTTTATTCAAGATAGAGTTATGGCAGAGTTCCTAAGAAGCATTTCCTAGTAATTGGATTATATCTCCTAATAGAGATAGAATCTAGTTAAGAGTAGTTAGATAGAGAAAGATGAAATGATGAAGATGGTATGGTTGATCATGCTAAGTCTGAGTTTTCACATGTGAAGATTTGTAAAAACTATGAGCAAACAATGTCATGCAATTATGAAAAGATGTATTGTAACATGTATTGTATTATCTTAAAGTGGTCCTATTGTAATTTTCAATTGAGAACACTTGTTATGTACTAAGAATGACACTCCCTACCTAAGATAAGGAAAAATTACACCATTCTACCCCTACCACCTGAGTATCCTAGTGTTAGAGTGTTGACTAAACAATAGGCAAGGCTATGAATATCCTCTATCAACCTATCTTATAACTTCTAGCACTTTGACCTCTTGTGATCACAACAATAATCTTGCCACTAAACCTTCCCTAGCTAGGAATTTCCTATTAGCATGAATGTTGATGACATTCCTATGGGGGAGTATTCTAGCATTGCTAGAGCATTTAGGATATTGCTAGCATGATTGTGTGTTGCATTCATGAGTGTGTTTATCATTGATGTCAATATTGTAATATGATTCTGTGAAGACTAAAAGATTAGCAGACATAAATTGAGATCATGAGGTCAAAAGATTGAAGATGAGGAAATGTTCTACAAAATTTCATGATGATGTGGCTAAGATTGCATGTATAAATCTAAAGACAATTGACAACTATTCAAAGTTTATTCAAGATAGAGTTATGGCAGAGTTCCTAAGAAGCACTTGCTAGTAATTGGATTATATCTCCTAATAGAGATAGAATCTGGTTAAGAGTAGTTAGACGAAGGAAGACCACATTATGAAAATGGCATGGTTGATCATACTAAGTTCGAGGTTTCGCATGTGAAGATTTGTGAAGATTGTGAGTAAACAATGTCATGTAAGTATGAAAAGATGTATTGTAACATGTATTTTACTATCTTAATGTGGTCTATTATAATTGTAAATTGAGAAAGCCTCAAGGCTGACTTAATAATTAGTTTGAGAATTTGGTATAAAGAAAAGTAGTTTTCCTTGTGATTAAATTTTTTATTGAGGCAAATGATTGTGATTGTAGTTGTGAGTGAAGTTTATGTAATTGAGTGAACAAACCTAGATGTAAGAGCCTATGAATCTAATATTGAGTATCTTAAGATTAGAGAAGTTTTTGGTGCAGAGAAGTCAGAGCGAGTTAGTAGAGAGATTGTATTTGGAAAAGAGATAGTAGTGGACAGTTATTTATTGCTATTATTCTATAAGGTTAATACAAAGGCTAGTTGGACAACAAGTTTAGTGGTCTTGCCCCTGAAGGTGTTTGGATATTAGGTTCTTCTTCTTTCCACAACTCCTAACAAGGTCAGAATCTCCTCACATGGATTCAAAGTCTCCTAATAGAGACTAACATGTATAGAATGTATTTTACTGACTCCTAACAAGATTCATCCTCTTACAAGGAACTTATATATTAGTACATCATTTTTTTGATACCATCCCCACCGAGGTTTTCCCTTTGATCAAGGGTTTCCTTAGTTTAAAAAATTTGGTGTTACTATGTATGGTGATCTTGTTATGGTTAGTGCAATTATTAATTACATTTTTTAGATTCAATAAGGTTGATCAAAGTTGTTTTAATTGAATATGTGATTCACCCCCACCTCTCAATTATCTTTGTGGACTTTACTTTCTAACAATTGGTATCAAAGCATCAAGTCCTATAAAGAAAATCCTAACAACTAAAGGATATTTGTGGCAAGTCATTTCAGAAAAGAAAGCCTAAAGTTGATCAACTAACTATGGCCATTGGAAAGAGAAGATGAAGACACATTCGCTATGCATGGGTCCAAGATATTGATTGAGCGCTGAGAAGGAGAAAGAAGTGGCTAAAGAAGATAAGCTTGAGGAATTCACAAAAGTACAAAGAGAATTCCTCATGTGCAATATGCTTGCTAGGAAACCACTTTTATTAACCCTTCTTAAAAATGTGTATAGTCAAGTAAAATCTTTTAATTTGGCACATAAAATTTGGAAAGTTTTGGAATCTTCGTATAAAGGTAATAATGTTGGAATTCTTTTAGAATAACTGAGAGGGGTAGGGGGGGGGGGAGGGGTGAATTAGTTATTCAAGGTCCAGATATACAAATAAAACTTTTCACAATTTAGTGAACCCATAAAATTTTCTTAACCATGCATGCATTCATTATGTGTTAACCAAAATTCATATGTTACTGTTAATTCAACATGTAGAAATGTAAAGCATAAAACACAACATATCCATCAGCACATTTGACACAATGATTTAATGTGGAAACCCAATTTGGAAAAAAACCACCAGTAACATGCTACTCCTTTTTTACTCTTCTGAAGTGATGCCCTGTTAAAGGCCAACCCTGTTAAAGGTTACAACACACACTATTAAATGTGACCCACTTAAGGGAATTCAATCACCTTGTTAAAAGTGAGCCTTGTTAGAGGACTTTAGGATATTCACTTGGAATTCCACCCTATTAAAGGATTTTCCAATGACTGTTAAGTCAACCTTACTCCAAAGTATTTACCCTAGGCTACTATAATTGTTAGAGAGTAATAGTAGAGCTCTGATCTGATACAACTTACAACCTTACTTGTAGATTATAGATCACTATTTAGTCCTCAACTCTACTTGGCTTCCAATCTTTGTAGCTCTCATAGATTTTTCACCCTTCAAGCATTCATCATCTTTAAGACTTCTTGTTTAGTACAGCATTACAAACTTCTTCTCTTTGGGTCACTTGATGAAACAAACCCCCTTCCTTCTCCTTATCAGATTTTTGCATCCAAACTCTCTAACCTCTTTCTTTCATGACCATACAACCCTATATATAGGAAATTAGAACACTTTTCTCACTCATTATCCATCACCAAAATTAGGGTTTTTGATGGATTAGGTAGGATACAATGTATCTACCCCATATCTTGTCTTTTCTAGAAACTTCTCCTAGAATCCATTTGAATTCACCTCCAAAATGGTTCACATAAGATTTTGTGCCACAAGCTCATCAATCGTATCCTCCTCTTGATTTACAAGTTCCAAGAAAACAAACTTGTCAACTTTTATTTGGTGAAACTTTGATCTTTTTCATAATACAATAGGTTGGCATTATCAATTTACTAATGCTCGACACATATTATGTTACTTGGCATCTATTATAAAATCATTGGGCATCAACTAGATATTTATTGGTGCTCAGCATCAACTAAAAATTACTTGGCATCAATTATCTTGCTTAGCATCTACTAGCTTACTTGGCATCCACTAGAATTTTCTTTCACTCAGCTCCAACTAACTTGTTGCTTGGCTTGCACTAACTTTTCTCGGCACCTTCTATCAACATGGTCAACCTGGGCAAAAAAAATTTGTTCAACCTTATTCTCCTGATCTTTCTAAGTGTAGCTAGTCATTTTGTAACCTCAAGTAGATTATCAATACATTATGTTATCACTATCTTAACTAATTATTGTACTTCAATACATAATCATAACTCAACCTTTCCTGTAGGTACTTTTGTTACATCTTGTTGATCAAATCCTCCTTATCAATCAACTAAGTGATAGTGCTTGAAACATATAAGTAATTATCTTACCAGCAAATAGTAGGTTTGACATCAATGACAAAACAATGATTGAAACACACAGTCATCTTCAACAATCTTTCTACTCAAATCATCTTTTCAATCTATATCAACAATCACCCTCTTTGGCATTGATGGAAAACTAAATTGATCAACCAGTCAAACAAATGATAAACATCTTGCTCCATCAAACTAACTAGGTTAAAATAGTAAGGTAATACCAAAAAGAAAACTTGTGTTAAAACTTCTCCCTCTATCAGCAACTCCTCTTATGATTAGGTTACAAAATATAACTCCCTCTTTTTGTTCTGATCCTTCCTCTAATTTCTTTATGCTTTCTCCCTCTTTCTTTCTTACCAAACCAATCAATAATGTACTTTCTCCCTTGATCATCTCTCTTGATTAGTTTAATGTACTTTCCCCCTCTTTGACAACAATCCCAAAGACATATACTCAACACTTGGCATCTTTGTCATATGCAGACATAAGCTTTTGCAGGCTCTTCAATTTTCTTTCTTTGTCACCTTTCTTGTGACTGCTTTGTAATTCCAGCTCTGTAATTACTTTAGGCAATTCTTAAAGTAAGATCCACTACATCAATTTGTATGAAATGAATTTCAGCTTGTTTGATGCAAGGTGCTCCATCTATTTTTTGCATAGCCTTTGATAGGGGTATCACCCCTAGTTTACCTCTCAAATACTCATAAGAATCCTTAGGTAATGCTTTTGTGAAGATATCAATAATTTTCTCCTTTGTGTTGATATATTCCATCTTCACCTCTTTGTTTTGAACCAATTCCCTTACATAATGATACTTTATTGCAATCTTCTTTAGCTTTGTATGCATTACAAGATTCTTTGATATATTTATAGCACTTGTATTATCACAATAAAGTTTCATTGGTTCTGTGATTTCTTCCTTCATTCCCTTAAGTAGTTTTTTGATCCATACAATGTTTGTGTAGTTAACAGTAGTAGAAACATACCCTACTTCAATAATAGATTGGGAAGTTCAACTATGCTTCTTGCTAGTCCATGTAACAAGTCTTCTGCTGAAGAATAATGCTCCTCAACTGGTGCTCTTTCTATCATCAATATTTCTAGCCCAATCAGCATCAATGTAGGCTTTCAATTCAAACTTTTCATTCTTCTTATAGTATAAACCATACTTTTATGTTCCTTTCAATTATCTCATTATCCTTTTCATAGCCATCAAGTGATTCTCTCTAGGATTAGCAGAGAATCTTACAACAATCCCCACAACTAATGCAATATCAGGTCTATTGTGTACTACATATTGCAATTTTCAAACCATGGATCTATATAATGTTTGATTGACCTCAACTAAATCATCATTCTTTGATAGCTTAAGTGTTGTCACCATAGTTGTACTTACTAGTTTTGAATCCTCTAGTCCAAATGTCTTCAATATCTCTTTGACATATTTTGACTAAGTGATATATACACCATATTTCATTTGATAAACTTGTAATCCCAAAAAGAATTTGATCTCACCAAACATTGACATTTCAAACTCTTGCTTCATCTGATTTACAAAATCTTCACGCAAAGCATCTTGTCCTCCAAATATAATGTCATTAACAAATATTTTAGATAACAATGTACTTTTCTCCTTATCTATCTTCATGTACAAATTTTTTTTATCATATATCCTTTCAAATCCAATCTTAACAAGATAAGTGTGTCATCTTTTTGGTGCTTATTTCAATCCATATAGGGCTTTGTGCAGTCTACATTCCATGTTCTTATTATTTTTATCAACAAAATCTTATGGTTGTTCTATGTAGACTTCTTCTTCTAATATGCCATTTAGAAATTTAGACTTAACATTCATATGATAAACTTTGAAACCTTTATATGCAGCATAAGCAAGTAGAATTCTCACTTCTTCCATTCTTGCAATAGGGGTAAATGTTTCACCGTATTCAATTCCTTATTCTTGTGCATACCCTTTGAAAACTAGTCTTTCTTTGTTTCTTGTCACTTCACCATTCTCATCTAACTTGTTTCTGAACACCCATTTTGTACCAATCACATTTTTGTCTTCTATTCTAGGAACTAGACTCCAAGTCTTATTCTTTTCTATCTATTCAATTTCATCTTCCATAGCCTTGTACCAATCATCATCTTTCACTGTCTTAGGTTCCTTAATGCTTAAAAAACATGATTCACTTCTCAACCTATTTCTTGTCATTGGCCTTGCATCTTTTTCTCCAATGATTTGATCTGCAAGGTGCTTTCTTTTGACATATTTGGATAGTCTAGGCTTAGTTCTTGTGTTTTCATTTTCTTGTGTTTTCATTTTGTCTCTCAGCTTCAGTATTACTGTGTGCATCTCTATTAGGTGTTTCATCATCTCTTCCATGTGTGCTAATCTCAGAGTTAGATTGTGTATTCTCCTCATTTTGCAACTTGACATTTGAATGCAATTTGGCATTCATAGCATGTAACTCTGTAGTTGTTGAGACTTTTTGGTGGTTTGTTGCATGATTTGTAGCATCTTCTTCAACAGGCATTCCTTCATAATAGTATACAAATGACTTGTATTTTTCTAGTTCTTTTGTAGATTCAGCCTCATGTGCTTCTGTAAACTCAAAAAAAGTCACATTTGCACTTTCCACAATTTTTTTAGTGTTACTAATTAAACACTTGTAAGCTTTACTCCCTGTGAAGTAACCAAGGAATATACCTTCTTCACTCTTTGCATCAGACTTTCCACTCTTAACATCTTTGAGAATATAGCATTTGCTTCCAAATGCCTTAAAATATTTTACATTAGGTGGATGACCATACCATAGTTTAAAAGGTGTTGAATGAGTACCTTTCTTGACTTGCACATGGTTCAAGGTGTATATAGTAGTACTTATAGCTTCTCTCTGGTATTTTAGAGCAACATTTTTCTCCATCATGAGTTTTTTGGCACAGTCAATTATTGACCTATTTCTTGTTTCAATAATTCCATATTGTAGAGGGGTCCTTGGTGCCGATGTCTGTCTCTTAATTCTTCTACCATTACAAAACATCTCAACCTCATTTGAAGTGAATTCACCTCCTTTGTCTAATCTCAAGCATTTCAAACTCTTACATGTTTCTTTTTCTACTCTTGCCAAGTACCATTTAAAATTTTGAAAAGCATCTAATTTTTGTTTTAGAAACATGACTATCATCATCGTAGAGTAATCATCAACAAATAGCATTATATAATTATCTCCTTTGTAGCTTTGCACTTCAATAGGTCCACACAAGTTAGTATGAAAAATTTCAAGTATTTCCTTAGAGGTATAGGCTTTACTTTTAAAGTTTGACTTTGTCATCTTGCATAGGTGACATTGTTTGCACATTATATTTTTCTAGTTTCTTCAACTTAGGAAAACCTCTAACTCTTTTCATGTTATTGATACTAATTAGATTATCAAAGTTAACATAATCTCTTGTACCAAATCCATACATCATCAAATCTTGCAATAAGACAAGTAGTATCTTCTATATCTAAATAGAACAAATTACACCTACGTTAGAATTAACAAGTGGGAAGATTTACTTCTAAGAGGGGGGGTGAATCAGAAGTAACTAACTTTAACCTTTTCATATTATTTAAACTAGAACCATTCACATGCATCTAATTTATCTAACAAACATGAAAGTAAAGACATGCATAAAAATAGACAACACACAGATTTGGTAACCCAGAAACCCTCCAAAATAAGAAGATAAAACTAGGGTGGGGATAACACCCACAAAATATCATTGCAACAATGTGTAACTATTTAAGGTTATAATGTTTGATCACTTCCAATGGTCTGATCTATGAAAGGCTTGTCTTGTTAAAGACTTTACACCCTATTAAAAAGTGACCTGGTTAAAGGATTTCACTACCCTGCTAAAAGTAGGCCTGGTCAAAGGACTTTTGTACATTCACTTAGAATGCTACTCTATTAAAGGATTTACAAATGGCTTCTAGGCCAACCTAATTCCATAGGATTTCCATATCTAATACAATTGTTAGAGAGTATTAGAAAATCCTTTGACTTGATAGCTTTGCAATCTGTAATTGCTAATTCAAGATCCTTGTTCTGCTCTTACTAATCTAATCCTTGCTTGATCTGATATGTCACTCTGCGTGATTCTAATACTTTGTTTTTCAATAACTAGATTCTATTATGCTGCTCTATTCTTCACTAAGTCTTTTGAACTCCCCTCTGAATGTTGCTATAGTTCACCCATACACTTCTCACTTCCACACATACAATGGGGTTTCATCTTCCTTTTAAAGATTTTGAAGGCTTAGGGTTAGGTATGAACCCACTATCAATATTAAATCTTTATTTCCCACTCAACTCTTGCATTTTTCTTATTGGTTGCATGTTGATCACATAGGTAATGTGAAAGATTCATTCTTATCTTCTAGATCCTTCAAGATTCATCTTATGTCAGCTCCAAAAATAATTTATATCTGAGTTTGTGAGGGCACAAACTCATATGTTGATTATGTGTTACTTAGCACATACTAGTTGCTAATGCTTGACACATATAGGAAAGCTATCTCACTTGGCTCCTATAGCAATTATATTCCACTCAGCATCTATAGTGACTCGGCACCTATAGTTTGCTCAGTACTTAAACTTTGCTCGGCACCTAAAGATTGCTCGGTAACTAAAGTTCACTCGGCACCTATTGAATTCTTTGGCTTGGCATACACTATAGCTTGGCAGCTGTATTATACTCAGCATTGTCTTGAGAATTTGTTAAGTGTGTTGACACTCAAATGTCAAAATCATTCTAAGACTAACAATCTCCCCCTTTGACATGAGTAACAAAAACACTGGACATTATAAATCTGATCTTTATGAGTATACCACATATTCTTTGTTTGGTATATGTATAAGACTTCAAAAACTTATTCAAAATTTTATATACCTTAAAATTGTGTAACTCCTATTCTATTGTGCCATTTCCATTTTGTAATCAAAACTCTTGTGCTAAATATGTCTCATGCTAATATATTTGATACTCTTTTTCCTTATCTACCTTTATCTATATCTTACCATGTACTTTGTATCTGTTCCCTTTTCCCATCTCCTTGCAGTTTTACATCCTTTTGGCTTTATTACTTCCTCAAAAATGTGAATATGAATATCTCCCCCTTTGGATATTCTTCCATCAAAGAATGTATTATGTAACCATTCTTATTCATATGTCCCCATTCAATGAATTATACTCCCCCATAAGTATATTCTCCCTCTTTTTATTAGATGCAATAAATAATGAATGAATATTCTTATTATCCCCCTTTTTGACACTTATGTCACATGGTCCTAAGGATGAATAAAATACTTTTCCAAAAATGTTTTATGTACCTCCATAATCATCTTGACAGAAGCATCCCAATTGTCTAAGGCTATCTCCAATGATTTGTGTTGGATGGCTATCTCTGCTACAAGATGAACAAGGCATTCTAAAGTAGAAAGATTTGGATCTTTCTTGAGAACATTTTTTTCATATCCCTACTCCTTATGAAGTACTTCCAAATGTGGAGTTATGGAGGATTTAATTTGCATCAATTTTTCCTTAATATTGGCCTCCTCTACTATCAACACAACTAAATTCTTTTGTGTGTGAAGTGTAGCTACAAAATGCTTGTCACTCTGAGATGGATCTTTTGGTAGCTAAGTGCTAGAAATCTTTAGATTTCACTCCAAGCTCATTATCCTTTGGCTGGTTTCCTATGTGAAATATGAGGAATCACACAACTTGTTGTACAATGAGAATACATTCTCAAGTACTTTCTTCACTTTTTCAATCTGCTTTGCCAATTCAACTTGTGAGAGTGCTATTTCACTTGATATCTTCTCATTCACTTTCATCTAAAATTTCTTTTCTAACCATTCTAATAATTTGACATTAGTTTCTAGGTCCTCATTCTGTACCTAGTCCATAATGTTGGATATTTGATCCATTATGGGCTGGCTTTCATTAGGTACTTGCAAGCTAAATGCATCAAGAAATATTTATTTGATCTCCACTAGTGCTTTCTTTTGCCTATACACATTTTTGAGTATCTCTTGTCTCTTTCTCCTCTCTAGTGCCTCTTGCACTTCATTTATCTACTGAAGGTTCATGGTTCTTGAGTCATAACTTAGTATGACTATTTCTTCATCAAGTGCAGGGTCTCCATAGTGAAGTACCCTTGCAACTTTGGTAGTGCTCGAGCCTAGTGCTAAAATCTGCAATGGGACTACATCAGTGCTTAGCTTCTTATTAGGAGTCCCCAAGATAGGAAAGTTTACCAATGTTTGTATTGCCTCCTACTCCATAGGGGTTTTCTCTACTTCTTTCTCCTCTCCTCTATTGCCTTGATCAATGATGATAATTTGTGGAGGTGCACCTTAGGTTTGTGATGCAAGAAAATCTTATCCTATTTGTACCTTTGTTTGCTCCTCGACAGTTACTATTACCTTTACTATAGAATCAACCTTAGCAATTTTGTCTTGTTATTCTTGCTCTTTAGGTTGATCTATTGTAGCTGTGGGAGATTGTGAGGATTGTTCTTGTGTGCTTTCTTTCTCCCTTGTTATCTCTGCTACAGCTTTTTGTAGTTCATCAACACTCACCAAAACTAGATTTGTGTAAGGTTTCACTCGTAATGTTGATTGGTGAAGGATCTTTTTGAGATTCTCTGCAGTGAGTGCATTGATGTTCTAACCTATGTTGTCAAGAACATCTTTAATAATTACTTTATCTGTGGGTGTTGTATGTGGAGGGCTTAGTGGTGGTAGTTGGTTGTCTTAGACACTCTATTTAGTTTGATATTCTTCAATTATTGCCTTCTCACCATGTGTCTCCATTGTCTCTTTTTCTATCTATTTCTCTCCTTCATCTTCTTCTTGCTCTCTTTCTTTCTCTTTCTCATTCTCTTCTTCTTCATCATCATTTTTACCCTCAAATGGGTCTTCCTATCCTTCCATTATAGTTTTCAAACCATTTATTAATTTCCACATTTGTGTGGATTTTTGGACAACATCTTCAATTTGGTTCTGCAAAATATTGAAGGCTCTATATTTGGGTGCAAATTTACTCCCATGCTTCTTATTAGCATTTGTTATTTGACCTTTAGTAAGGTCTGGCATTACATGAGCCAATGTTGACTCTCTTATTTATTTCTCCATTTTTAGACAATAATGTCACTTATTTTCAATTAATGAGCTTAGCTCCTTAGGCATTGAAGTGTCTAGTTCAAGTGGAGTAGTCTTGAACTTAGCCATCATAGTGTTGATGGATTCTTCCACTATGATTTTTTGTTCCTTTGAAAACTTATTAAAATCTATGGCCTTTAGACCAGATAAATCTACATTATCTCTAATATTATTGCAAATATTTTCCAATTTAGATGTGGTAGAGCATCTTACCAATCTGAATTGTTCTTCATCAGACTTTGTTCTCTCTTCATCTAATTCAGGGGGTGCAACATACCTTCTTCTTTTCTTGTTCTCTGTAGGCCCTTCTTGTTTTGTTGCCTTTTTTTTCCCCTATTCTTTTGTCCCTTATGTTGTAGCCCTAGTGTCATCCCTTGTGGTTGGCTTGGCTAGGCTTGGCTTTGTAGGTTTCTTCTTCTTCCTTTGGGTTGGGCAACTAGCTACTTCTGAGCTTTCCTTTTCTGTGGCTTAGCCTTTGGAGCTTCTTTCTTGGAACCTTCTTCTTCATTTGCACCTTCTCCCATACCTTGGGTTAGGGCAAGTAGCCCTTGATCTTGCTCCTCTTCATCACCCTTGGCATCTTCACCTTCTTCTTTTTCTTCTTCTAGAGCTCCTTCCCCAAATTTGACTTTTAACTTCTTAACAAGCTTGTCTTTCTTCTTCAAAGTGGAGGTAGTTTTCAACTCCATATCCACTTTGGATCTCACCACACCATAGGTACCAAAATGTTTTTCATCCTTGTCAATTTCCTCTACTAATAGAGTAGTTATTACAGCTGATGCTTCATCTATATTTATCTCATACCAAGAGGTCTCAACCATCTCACTCTTGATATGGCCACTTGCATGTATGTGTAATCAATATCTACAAGAAAAAAAAAACTTCATTTACATGTTTTTCTACCAAAGAAATTGGAACTATGAGCCTCTACTTCATTGATTTCTTAAAATCCTCAAAATAACTAGTCGTGAAGGTCTCAAAATTAGCATGCATCTGCTCTATGTATTCATTGACTTGAGCTATGATTGACCTATCATTCTTCCATACCACTTTTCCAAAAGAAAGGAATTTATTCTGTACATAAAAAAAAATACATATCAAAATAGCACCAAATTTGCATTTTGCTCCCTTTGTTCTCCTAATTGCTGCTAGATTTTCATTGATCTGTTGTAGTGGCATCTCTACAAGATCATATGTATGATCTTTCTTCACCAATTTGTAACCTACATCCATTGCAATACAAGGCACACTATTGAGTCTGCTAGACTGGTAGAATTTGTGTGCAATGACCCTAACAACAAAGTCAAGTAGAGGATCCTTGATGGTATCAATTTGCATCCCTCTCTTATTCCATTTTGCACCTATGTTCTTCTCAATTGCTTCCTTGGCATCACTCCTAAGAGTCTTTGACTGACCTAGGGTTGGGTATCTAGTCACTCTATCTACAACTCTCTTTGTGATCTTTATGAGGCCATCCTCCAACCCTAAACTACCATCATATACTCAGCTCAACACTAGTCTAATCCATTCTATCTTGAATATGGTAGGAAATTCTAGGGCAAGCGTTAAAACCTTGTTTTCAACAATTTTTTATTCTTCTTTTAACACTCCATTTTCACACAATTTCTCATACGCCTCTCATCTCCATGTCACCTATGGATCTTATCTTGTAGTTATAACATTTCCTCACATCTTGAACCATTACAACCTTTGGGGGAATGATGGAAAGGGCTTTGGCTGGGTCATTCTTGTATGCAACCTTTGGGATTAGATGAAAATTGGGTTGTCTAACCTCTTTTGATACTAATTGGACCTCAAATGATTCCTTCTCCTGAGCTTTTCTAGAGCTTGATGCCATTTTACACAATCTAGGGTTTCAACACAAAGAAAATATGAAATTGCATAGCTCAACACAGTCGTAAATACCTTAAAATTGATGGAATCATGCTTGAATATTGTTGAAATCTTCTTATACATTGGATTCCCTACTTGAGATTCACTTTGCATTCTTTCTCGTCTTTTCTCTTTATTCTCAATGAAGAAAAATGATTGAAAATAAGATAATATACCCTACTTTCATCACATTTAATGCTTAGTACATTTACAACTGTCCACTTGACTTCTAAAGGATTCTACATGACTCATTTTCTATTACCTTTTCACCACTCGGCTTCCACAAGAGCATTACTCACTTGGTTTCAATTGAGATTTCTTCTTCACTCAACTTCCTCTACCAACTCAGCTACTACCAATCATTCAGTTCTTATAGTCTTGACAATCAACTCGGCTTGTAAGGGAAACTCGACAATACTTGCAAAATCTCAAAATTTTAACTTTGCGTCTTTGTTCATGTTGATTTCTTCCTTTCAATTCTTGCTTGCCTTAGGAACTGATGTATGACAAAACTTTGTAAATCAATCCCTCATGCTTTCACTTTCTTAGTTTTATGAAGTGTGACCACTTGACCTATTAGGTGAAGTGATCCATTGATTTGATATGCTACTTCCATCTTTCTTCTTGCATGTCTTGTTCATTTCTCCTTTGATGTGTTCAACATTTATCTTCTCTTTACCTTTGTCATTCTTTGAGTTGGGTGTCTTTGACTTTGTTGGGAAATTCCTACTAATATGACCAATATTCAATCAACTAAAACATGTGGTTTGGCTCAACCATCTATTATAATTCCCTCTAAAATGTGTCTTTATGTTGTTTTCAAGAACGTGTCCATATTCGTGACAGTAATGACAACTATACATGGTGTTATAGTCCCAATTGTAGTGATTACCATAGTTACTTTCCCTTGTCTGATTTGATGTCCACATAGGCTTTGATCTACACTCAAAAGCTCTATGTCCATACTTCTTGCAATTGTAGCGGTGACCTTCAAATTTTGGTGTTCTGATAGTCCTAGTCCTACAGTTATGTGCTCGATGTCCTTGCTTTTTGCACTTGTGACAATAACTTGCATTCTTAGGCTTGTCATGTTGATGAGAATTCTTGCTCTTGCATACATTAGAAGTATGTCCATTTTTACAACAGAAATGACAAGTAGGTTTAGTGTTCTTACCTTTGTTACTTCTTTCTTCTGCAGTCTTGGAGGATTCTCCTTGTTCAGTGCTGATGTAACTTAGTCCTGAAGTATCATTACTTGCCCTCGGTGATTTTAGTAGTTACTCAAAGTATTTGATGGATTCATTGGGTTTGTTGAATCTTTTTGCAATCTCCTTTCCTTTTTTTAGGTCATTTTGTAGTTAATCATTTTGCATATTCAATGTGGAGATCTCAATATCTTTGACATTTAGTTCATGATGTACATTCATCATCTGACTTAAGGTGTCTAGTTGCATGTTTGAAATTCTTGCAACCTCAATTGATTTTTCTTGCAGTCTATTGGCAAGGTTTCTCTTGTCTTCTTCTAGCATAGCCTTGTCTTCAATGGCTCTCTTCTTCTATTCAGTTACTTCACAAAGCATCATGACTTGTAATTCTTGTTCAAGCTTGAGTGTTCTAATTTCTTCTACTTGAGATCTATTCTTCTCCATCAAGTTTTCTATTGTTGCATCAAATTCTTTGGAAACTCCATTTGAAAATAGATTTGAGGTGTCAATCTCCTTGTACTGTGTGTCATTCTCAACTATGACAATCTCTCTTCTTTTCTTTAGGGATTTTTAGAGTTCTCCTCTAGCTTCTTCCAAAGCATGTAAAGAAAGTTGTATGTCAATTGCCTAATTCTCTATGATCTTCCAAAGTTTGTAGACTTCCATTTCCAGATCTTTTCTCCAAGTTGTAAGGTTCCTCCTTGTGAGAACCATGCTCTAATACCAATTGTTGGAATTAACAAGAGGGAAGATTTACTGATGGGGGTGGTGGGGGTGAATTAGAAGTAACTAAGTTTAACCTTTTCAAATTCTTTTAACTGGAACCATTCACATGCATCTAATTTATCTAATAAACATGAAAGTAAAGACATGCATAAAAATAGACAAAACATAGATTTGGTAACCTAGAAACCCTCCAAAATGAGAAGGTAAAACTGGGGTGGGGATGACACCCACAAAATATCACTATAGCAATGTGTAACTATTTAAGGTTACAATGTTTGACCACTTCCAATAGTCTGCCCTGTGAAAGGTCTGTCCTGTTAAAGACTTTACACCCTATTAAAAGTGACTTGGTTAAAGGATTTCACTACCCCGCTAAAAGTAGGCCTAGTTAAAATGGACTTTTTTACATTCACTTGGAATGCCACCCTATTAAAGGATTTACAAATGGTTTCTAGGCCAACCTAAGTCCATAGGATTTCCATATCTAATACAATTGCTAGAGAGTATTAGAAAATCCTTTGACTTGATAGCTTTGCAATCAAAAATTGTTGATTCTAGATCCTTGTTCTACTATTACTGATCTGATCCTTGCTTGATCTAATATGTCACTCTGTATGATTCTAATACTCTATTCTTCAATAATAGGATTCTACTATGCTACTTTGTTCTTCACTAAGTCTTTTGAACTCCCCTCTGAATTTCGCTATAGTTCACCCATACACTTCTCACTTCCACACATACAATGGGGTTTCATCTTCCTTTTAAATATTTCAAAGGCTTAGGGTTAGGTATGAATCTATGATCAATATTAAATCTTTATTTCCTGCTCAACTCTTGCATTTTTCTTATTGGTTGCATGCCTTCTCCATTTTTCTTATTGGCTCCATGTTGATCACATAGGTAATGTGAAAGATTCATTCTTATCTTCAAGATCCTTCAAGATTCATCCTATGTCAGCTCCAAAAATGGTTTACATCTGAGTTTGTGAGGGCACAAACTCATAAGTTGATTCTATGTTACTTGGCACATACTAGTTGCTGATGCTCGGCACATATAGGAAAATTGTCTCACTCAGATCCTATAGAAATTCTATTCCACTCGGCATCTATAGTGACTCAGCACCTACACTTTTCTCGGCACTTGAACTTTTCTCAGCACCTGAAGTTCACTTGGCACCTATTGAATTCTCTGGCTTGGCATACACTGTAGCTTGGCTTTTGTATTATACTCGACATTGTCTTGAAAGTTTGTTAAGTGTGTTGACACTCAAATGTGAAAACCATTCTAAGTCTAACATCCTAGTTTGATCACCTTTTCCAATCAAGTTTCCATCTGTATCATATATCTTAGCTGATTTTTTTTCAAACTCAATTTTGCATCCCAAATTATTCAATTGTGACACACTTAACAATTTATAATTCAATCCTTCAACATAATAAGAATTGTCACATGAAATCTTGTTTGTGAGTTTGATAGACACTTTTTCTTTTATTAAATATGGTGCATCATTACCAAATCTTACACTATTTCCATCATAACAAGTTAAGGTAATGAACTTACTTTTGTCTCCAGTCATGTGATGTGAGTATTCACTGTCAATGATCCATTTGTCATTCTTGTTCACACAAGTCATAAGTGCAGTTGCCTCATCCTCATCAGATTCATCCTTCATTGCAACATATACCACTTCATCATTATTTTCATCAAAGTCATGTTCATCAGCAATGTAGCATGACTTCTTGCATTTGTCTTTGTAGTCTCTTCCATCATCTTCTCTTCTATTTTTTGCTTGTTCCCTTCTTTAAAGTTCTTCTTCTATGTATATCTTCTTGCAATATGATCAACTTCATTGTAACTAAAACAAATGATGGGTAGCTTACCTTTGAATTTACCTTTTCCTCTATGAAATCTTCTTGCCAGCAATGCTTCCAATTGTTCAATGTCTTCTTTATCTGTACTAATATCACTAGATGTATACTTTATCTTTCTTTTCTTCTTCTTTGGCTTTACCTCCTCAGAATCCTTCAGTAACCATTTTTCTTTGAAAGTTGATTCAATACTCTCTGGTTTATAGTTGTCAAAAATTGATAGCTCAAAAGTTGTAAGTCTTCCTACCAGACATTCAAGGGTTAGATCATTTCTTGGTATACATCTTAACTCTTGGATTGCAGACACTCTAATGACATACACAGGCAACAATGTTCTCAAGACTTTACTCAACACAGTATCATCATCTATTTTACTAGTAGCACCTTTTATTGCACTAACAACTTTTTTTGTTCTAGAAACATATTGAGCAATATTGTCACCTTATTCCATTCTCATGTCATCAAACTTCCCTTTAAGGCTCTCTTACTTTTCTCTTTGAACATTTTTGTCTCCTCCATAGATGTTGTCTAGGGCATCCCACATCTACTTTGCATTCTTAAGGCCTTTGATATCATCAAATTCAGCATAGCTTAGGATAGAGGCAATCTCCAATATCGCTTGATTGTGTTCTTTCTTTTTCTTCAAATATTTAGTAGCTAGGGCTCCTATAGGATCAACATGTTCTACTAAAATGCAAGATTGTGCATAATCTCCAAGTCCTCCACTGTGTAGCTTCATCAAACTTTTCCATGCAAGAAAGTTATCTCTGTTGAGATTGGGTACCTCTCTTTTTGACATCTTGATCTTTGTGCTTCTAGTACCTAAAAACTAATCCTCTTAAGATAATGGCTCTAATACCAATTGTTGGAATTCTTTTAGAATAACTAAGAGTAGGGGGTGAATCAGTTATTCAAGGTCCAAATGTAAAAGTAAAACTTTTCACAATTCGGTGAACCCATAAAACTTTCTTAACCATGCATGAATTCATTGTGTGTTAACCAAAATTGATATGTTACTGTTAATTCAACATGAACAAATGTAAAGCATAAAATACAACATATCCATCAGCACATTTGACACAATGATTTAATGTGGAAACCCAATTTGGGAAAAATCACTAGTAACATGCTACTCCTTTTTCACTCTTCTAAAGTGATGCTTTGTTAAAGGCCAACCCTGTTAAAGGTTACAACACATACTGTTAAATATGACCTGGTTAAGGGATTTCAATCTCCTTATTAAAATTGAACCTTGTTAGAGGACTTTAGGCCATTCACTTGGAATGCCACCCTATTAAAGGATTTTCCAGTGACTGTTAAGTCAACCTTACTCCGCAGGATTTACCCTAGGTTGATACAATTGTTAGAAAGTAATAGTAGAGCTTTGATCTGATACAACTTAAAACCTTACTTGTAGATTACAGAACACTATTCAGTCCTAAACTCTACTTGGTTTCTAATCTTTGTAGCTCTAATAGCTTGTTCATCCTTCAAGAATTCATCCTTTTTAAGCCTTCTTGCTTAGTACACCATTGTAGACTTCTTCTCTTTGGGTCACTTCATGAAGAAAACCCCCTTCCTTCTCCTTATCATATTTTTGCATCCAAACTCTCTAACCTCTTTCCTTCATGACTAGACATCCCTATATGTAGGAAATTAGAACACTTTTCTCGCTCATTATCCATCACCAAAATTAGGGGTTTTGATGGATTAGGTAGGATACAATGTATCTACCCCATATCTTGTCTTTTCTAGAAACTTCTAGAATCCATTTGAATTCACCTCCAAAATGGTTTACATGAGATTTTATGCCACAAGCTCATCAATCTTATCCTCCTCCTAATTTACAATTTTTGAGAAAACAAACTTGTTAGCTTTTATTTCATGAAACTTTCATCTTTTTCATAATGTAGAAGCTCAGCATTATCAATTTATTGATGCTTGGCACATACTGTGTTACTCAGCATCTATTGTAAAATCACTCAGTATCAACTAGATTTCACTGGTGCTTGGCATCAACTGAAAATTACTTGGCATCAACTATCTTTCTCGACATCTACTAGCTTACGCGACATCCACTAGAATTTTCTTTCACTCGGCTCCAACTGACCTTTTGCTCAACTTCCACTAACTTTTCTTGATACCTTCTATCAATTTGGTCAAGCTTGGAAAATGAACTTTGTTCAACCTTATTCTTCTGATCTTTCTAAGTGTAGCTAGTCATTTTATAACCTCACATAGATCATCAATACATTATGTTATCATTGTCTTAACTGATTCTTGCACTTCAATACATAATCATAACTCAACCTTTCCTCTAGGTACTTTTGTTACATCTTGTTGATCAAATCCTCCTCATCAATAAACTAAGTGATAGTGCTTGAAACATATAAGTAATTGTCTTACTAGCATGTAGCAAGTTTGACATCAGTGACAAAACAATGATTGAAACACATAGTCTTCTTCAATAATCTTTCTACTCAAATTATCTTTTCAATCATATATCAACAGATAAGCATGCTAAGAAACTTAGATTGCATAATTAGATATGTTTATTTCAAGAAGCTAAAATGATGGAAGATGAATCTGTAAGAAGTCATTTTGGTAGAATATCAAATATTATTGTAGGAATTAAGGCACATTATGGAACAAAAGATGAAGATGAAATTATATGGAAGATCTTGAAAATTTTGACAACTGCATATAAATAAAAAGTGCATATAATTGAATAAGTTATACCTTGCACATAGAAGTTCACAAGAGAGAGTCTTCTTAAAAGATTAGAATTAGTTGAGTTAATTTTGAGACAAAGTGGAGACTTACCTAGAGTTGAGACTACTTTTAGTGTATTGAGTATTCGACCTATGTTGACTAGAAGTATGAGCACTAGTCGAGATTATTCTAGAAATAATAGAGGAAGATCTAAAGAAGACAGAAAGATTAAAGAATAATTTTCCCTACTTGTGAGAAGATAACCTAAAGGTAAGAAAATATTTAAATTTTGGATTTGTAATGACAATGGTCATTATGCTTCTAAATTCCTTAAGAGAGTAAAGAAGTATAAGAGGGATTTCAAGCCTAGGAAACCTAGAGAATGTCTTTGTGCAAATGATGAATATCTATAAGCTAGCAGGGAAAGATTCTTGAGTGAAGGAAATAATGAATGATGAAGTGGAATTTATTTCAATTAAAGAGGGAATTCATAAAAAAGAAGAAATTAGAGAAGAAAATGTATTAGTACCGTTGGTGCTCAAAATTGCGTTCTCATTTTGAGCATCTATTTTAAATTTTGAGTCAAATCATGCCCATAAATGAGATTGTACCTAGCTATACCTTTGAGGCCCCTGAGGTGTTTAATGTTTATAACACCTTCAATTCAGCCCATCCACTTGTTCCATGATGATAAATTGACATTTTGAGTCATTTGACGAAGTCTTGTTTTGAGCTAGTGTCAAAATCTGCATTTTCACCTAAGTGTCAAACAATAATAGGAGGTTGTGCTTGTCATTGAATATCTTGCACCCAAAAATGTGTCATGACCCGCCACTTTGGGAGTATCTAATGTCCATACCAAAGAACCTATGTTTCATATTTTGATCATTTTGAATCCGTTTGACTAGTTTTTGAACCCCTCAAAGTTGGTAGTTTATTGTTTTCATGTTTTTGCAATTAATTCTGAATTCTGGGAAGCCCTATTTGACGAGTTATAATTTTGACCCAGTTAACCCAAATCCTAAAATTCCTTTTGTGTTACACTATAGATGTTAGAGACTTGTTATATTTCAAGTTTGAGCTTATGACAAATTCATTTGATTAGTTTTCGAATGTGATTCCAAATGCAATTTCTAACTTTTTACTGGTGTCAGCAAGAGCAAATTGATTTGTGCCTCTATATGGGATGTTATATCTTGAAATATATGATTGTCTAGATAAAATGGATTGTACCACTATGTTTTCCTCTAAAAATTCTTCAAGTGTGCCAATTTTCACATCTTGATGAATCCATCTGCACACTTTTCCAGGCCAATTCCATTTGCAAAAAATGTTTTCTATTAGTGCTTTTAATCTATAAATTCATAGTAGCTCACTTTGACTGATTTCCATTTGTGTCTTGTTATTCGTCATAATCCCAAATCAAAAATTTATACTCTCCTCATGACAAAGAACCAATGCCCCAGTTTTTATTTCCCTAAGTGCCTGTTTGTCCAGTTTTCAGAGCCAAATCCGAAACCAACTTATTGCTTTCTAACATGCTTACTTGCAAGTAATTCTGAGAAGGCAACTTTGATAGTCAATATCTTTTGACTGAGAATTCCTCATGAAACAAGATTTGACAGGGTAAAAGTATGTAGATTAGAGATTTAGTGTGCTAGTTTTCAAAACCCAGTTAGAGGTTTGGATTAGTTTTTAAGGCCAATCAAAGGACCTCCTAGCGCAAAATTGACAAGTTGCAAATTTAATGAAAAATGAGTTTTTAAGGATCAGTTAGTGCTTGAATTGGATTCTAGTCAGTTCAAGAGGGTCAATAAATCACTTTTCCATGTCAATTGTTTGGAAACAAATATTTTTAGTTGAACCCCCCTTGGGGTCTGACTGATTCCATCATACTGGTAAAGATGATGATACACTATATGGAGCCATCAAGGATGGGTTGATTCATTTGAAAAGTTCTTAAATGATATTGATGTTCACCACATACATCTTTATGGCACTTCACTCAAGGGCTTTCTTGCACAACTTTTGTTCAATATCATCCAAGATGAATAAAATATGTAGTACTCTCAAATTCTTTTTTGGAAACTCGTCGTTTTGGAGATGCGATGCCTTGGTTTTCCTTGGTTTGTTGGACTCTTTGCTTTATGTTGAAGTAGTATATTCTAATAGGAATTTGTTTTGGACCTTATGAACCATTTATTTCAAATTATGTGGGCTTTGTAGTTAATCAGCTTGAGACCCTCTAAAGGGGACCCACATGTCAAACACAACATGACAAATAAAAGGAGAACCCATGACTTATGAGAGGAATTTTTAAGTGTCAAAGTAGCAAGGGATATAAAGAGAAATCCCATGTAAACATAAAGAAACCCACTGCGTAGCAAGGGAGATGGCCATCTAAAATTGCAACATGAGCAAAGGGAATTCAAAAAAAGGAGAACAAGATATAGCAGAGAAAGGGGTGGCTTGGAAGTAGCCTAAAGCATGTTAAAAAGAACACCAAGCAACAAGGCATATTAATAGAACCTAATGCCAGAACAAGGAGAGTTGAAAGTAAAATAAAAGCACTCATGGCATGAGGAAAGATCAAAGCTAGAATGAAAGCCACTTGTGGTAAAAGAGCAGACTCATGCATTGATAAGAAGAACCAACCCAGTAATCCAAATCAAAGATATTCATGCCAAAAATAGAGCTCACAAGAGAAATTTGAAGCCACCTAGTTCAAAGCCTTATACATTCAAAGGGAAAGAAGAAGCAGGGGCAGTTGACTAAGTCAAAGAAGAAGCCAGAGCAAGAGAGCAATTGGCTTCCACATTTAAAGGAGAGGATCATGCAAGAAAAGCCATCCATACAAGGAGTTCCCATGGATTTGAAAATAAAACCACCAAGCAACAATGAAGCCACTAATCAGTAAGAAGAAAGTTGTAGGAACATTGAGAACTCGCACATTTTAAAGAGGATAGAATGAAGTAAATAAGGGAACAGAGAGGTGCCTAAGGAAACAAAGTCATCGGCAAATAAAAGACATCTAGGATCCCAAGCAGTCACCCATACTTAAAGAGCCTCATGCTTACAATAGAGACTACATGCTTTTGAAAAGTAAACTTACGTCAACAATAGGGGAACCGGCTCAAACCACCATCCATGGCATGTTTAAAGAGGAAGCGGGGAAGTTTAAAGCATCACGCATGTTAAAAAGAACCCCAATCACCCCACGCAGCATGATCAATAAGAAAGCCATGTCCATTTCTAAGCTCCACACGCAAGGAACAACCCACATTAATAAAAGATAGTCAACTTAGCATTTAAAGGAATCAAAGATGCCCATAAAAATAAAAATAAAGGGAGACCCTGCATATGCATAAAAGCCAATGCATTGAGGGGCAAGGAGCAATCCGAAGTCAAACACACTTGGAACCATAGTCAAAGGAAGTTTTCAACATGGAAGAAGACATAGATGGCATAGACACAACATTCATACCTGCAATGAAAGTCGAAGCCAAGTCCCACGCTAAGCACATAAAGGAGAATAGGGAATGTTGAAGAAGAAGAGGTGTCTGTAACAATTAAGAACATAAAGCTCATAGTAGGGAGTTGGTTGTCGATGCCAATAGCATGAGAATGAGCCCACAACAAAGACAAAATAGAGCAAGCCAGCATAGCAAGGAAAAAGAGACTCCACATGCAGTCAAAGTTGTGAGCAAGAAAGCAGAGGCTCAGTGCTAGACAAGGGAGTTGATGGCTTGTTAAAAAGAAATGTCAGCATTTAAAAAGAAACCCATAGTATTGAAAGGGAAGAGGTCATAGTTTTTAAAAGCATAGGGAACCTCATGCAATGAGGAGAGGAGCTTTCATAGCAAAGAAGCATCCATGTTTAAATAAAGTCCACGCCTAAAGCTCACACATCAAAAATAAAGCCCATGCACAGGATGGAGGTAATGTTAGGGTTCTTGTAATCCCTTAGTCCCACATTGGGGACATGAGGGTGTTTTTTTAAGTTTAAATACAAATCATTGCATTACACATAGTGCCTTAAGAAAGACGCATTTTGAAAGGTAGTGGCTTGTGTGGTGGGCCTACCTGACTTGCACGTGAAGAACAACTAGAGGAAAATAAGGAAAACTTTTAAAAAAACTTGCACAACAAGTCGGTGATGTCAACATTTGTAGGTCACCAAAAAGTAAAAAATCTGGCGAGTCACTACCTCACTAGCCATAAAATCCAAGGTTTTTTGGCTAGCGATACAGAAAATCCCTAGAAAACCTAAAAATCAAGCAAGACAGCAATGGATCCCTGTGGCAATGATATGGCATCATCAATGAACTAGTGAATGACATGTGGCAAGGAGGTGGTGACATGGCAGCCAACTGGATGGCTCAGTGATGATGTGGTGATTGGATTTTTGAAGTGCACTAGATCATGCCACGTGGTAGATCTGGTGATTCTTGCTATGTCGCTAAGGTGAAGTTGCACACCAGTTACATAGTGACAAAGAGAGTATGATGTGGCATCTAGGTGGCTTGCTAACATGGCAGTGAATAAGACAGATAATGTGGTGAAATGTGGTGCCCAATTGTACAAGCTCAAACCAATCATAAGATGACATGTGGCAATGGTGGTCAAACTATGTTTGACCTAGAATGAAACCTATGAGGAAAATTTCAAAAATTTTAAAAAACTAATTTTTAAAGATATTTCCTCAAAAATCACATATAGATCAACATTTTAAATAATGTTTGATTTATTCATATAGTTTGACCCATTGTAAAAGGGTAAATTTTTGCAAAATATTTTGAAAACCATGGAGTGGAGGCCTGAAACTTCAGAAGGGCATAACTGGAGTGATTTTAAACAAAAATGGGTGCTCCAATATACCACCAAAACTAGAACGAGATGAACTTTTTGAATATGAGGTCAAATTGTGAACTGGTATTTACCAGTTCATGCTATAGGTCAATTTGTAAAATCTGGGAAATTGGTAGTAGAACAGGCGGATTTGATCATTGAGCATCAAAGTTTGTTAGAAGGCAGATTTGAAGACCTTTTGAAGCCTGAATGTGGAAAAAACAACCTGAAAAAGGTTATATTGGCTTCTTGAAATTATATTGAATTGATTTTTACTTTTACCGTGAATTCACTTTAGCACCCAAATCAGTTATGATGATAAATCAAATATCTCAGATTCTTTGTGCCTTGTATAGGCCAAATGATGGTTTTTGATTTACTAGTTGAAGAGAGAGATTAGAGAGAGTCTTTTCATGGAAAAGAGAGGGAATTTCAAGTGGACACATGTCAAATGTAGAGGAGATCCAGGAATCCCTCTCTCTATATCATTCTCATTCTTTCTCATTGTAAGGATTCCAGTCTTTGTCACTGAGAAACCAGTTGGTTCTAGTTTTGGAGAAAATTTGCTCATTGTTGTGATACCAAGTTCTGGTTCTAGTCTTGATGCATTCCCAATATTGAGACACAATTTCTTTTAGCATATTCTCTCTTGTATGAACAGCATTAGGAAGGTTAATATAGATAGTTCAGATCTATAAGGTTTTTCATGTTTTAATTTTATGCATTTGAATGTATAGTTTCAAGGATATCAATACAAATGAGTAAGCATTTCATTAGTTTCATTTTGATTCTCTTCTTCTATCTCAATAACCTATAGTCTTATTTGTTCTTTGAACAAAGATCTGAGATCCATTTGCATCCCTTTAAAGTTGTATGTCAAATAGGTTTTTTTGTTGGAACAAAGGACCAAGTAAATGCTTGATGTGTTTGATAGGGTTGCTAGTTATTTTGAGAAGGATATTTCATGAGAATGAGGTCTAAATGAACATTGATGTCTAAATCAAAAGGTGATTAGATAGATTTGATGTCTGGGTATATGAAATATGTCCTAATATCACAGATGTATGTATTGAATTCATGGAATTGCCCAATGGATTAGGCACTGATCAGCTACAAGATTATTAGGTCTTATTGCTGCATATTTGAGGGTTTGTTGAATTCTACATTATTAATCAAATGCTTTTCCCCTTTCATGTTGAAGAACCTAAATGTGATGCCCTCACTTAGCTTATGAATTTCCTAGATTTTCAATTTGCTACTATAGATCTATGTTATTACATGAGTTATTAGGATATATAAGGGTCATAATCTACTTTGTTAGATCCAGGGATATGTTTTGCACTGGTACCATATTAATTGGATCTGAGGTTCATCCACCTAGGTTTTGCAGAGCCTAAAGTAGAAGAAGGGTCATGGCTTATAGTTAGCCCGATGTCTGAAAAGATATGTTGAAAATGGGAGTTAGTTGCCCCTAGATATGTTTTTTTCTCATCGGGATAATTGGAAACCTACAATGTTTTCAAACACCAACAAGTACCACAGGTTCAAAAGAAGAAATATGGTTAGATCATAGATAGTGGTTCTTCACATCGTGTGACTCGAGATATGAACTAGTTTGTTGAGTTCAATAGTTGTGATGGAGGAATTGTTAAAGTTGGAAACAATGCAGCTTGTATATAAAAGGAATATGATCTATTACTCTTGATGGGAAAACTAGAATTGATGATGTTTATTTTGTTGATGGTCTAAGACATAATCTTATGAGTATTGGACAATTGGTTTACAAGGTATATCAGTTGCAATTTATAGACATATATAATCAAGGATAAATATGGTAGGTTGATTGGTATTGGTACAAGACCAAGAGGTAACAATTTTTAGTTGAATCATACTAATATGACATGCTTAGTTGTTAAATTTGATAATGATTAGTTATGGCACAAAAATTTCTATCATATAAATTTTGATAACATTGTGAAAGTGAGCACTACACTAGCTATTAGAGATTTTCCTGAAATTGTAAAGCCTACTAACATGGTACACAAGGAATGTGTTATGGTAAAGAAAAAGAAAAGTTCCTTTCCAAGAAAGAATTTTACTACATTGGAGAAGTTAGAGATAGTACACATACACTTGAGTGTTCCTACAAAGACAAGAGCATTCTATGGTGAAAGGTACCTCATTATTCTTGTTGATGATTATACTAGGATGATGTGGATAGAATTTCTTATCGATAAATCTAAAGCATTTGAGAAGTTTAAGGTGTTCAAGAATAGAGTTGAAAATAAATCCAAATTAAGGATTAAATGCTTAAGATCTGATAGAGGTGGAGAGCTTACTTTGAATGAGTTTAACACTTGTAAAAATTTTCCTTAGAAAAAATCACCCAAGATCAAGAAGCTCAAGCACTAACACAATATGGACCAACAAAGTATGATCAGAATAACAATATGAAAATGAATTGATGTACATACACACTAGGAGTGGCTGAATATAAAGGCCTCTAGAATGACTAGGAGTCAGTATAGTGATAAGTCTCACAACTAAGCACATTTCCACTAAGAGTGGATAATCCTCCATTGAGCATAGAAGTTATTGTGATGATGAGAGGATAAGCTTAACATAGGTGTGTCATGTAAAATTATGTTGTAGACACCATGTACTTATTTAGAGTGCAAACAACTATGTTGTCTACATGAAAACTCAATTGGTTATGCAAACTCTAGTATTGTAGACACCATGTGCTAAAATAAGATGATAACTCATGTGTTGTCAACAAGATGACTCATATGATTATGCATACTCCTAGGTGTCTAACCTAATAAATAATAAAATAATGCAATAACCTAGGTAAACTTAAGTAAATTTTAATAATAATTAATTTTTTACACTAAAACCCCCCTTAAGTGCAACTTAGGGGAATGCACTTAAGCTTATGAAAGCTATAATGAAAATTCATGATGGGTCCTAGCTACTAGGCCTTGTTAGGCATCCATGTACAAATGCAATGCAATCTTTATGAAAATGGAGAAAGAAGGAAAAACTCATGGGAAAAATCCTCTCCCAAAAAGAGAGAAAAAACAAGATGCATGGATGGATGGAGTAATCAAGACCCCCCCTCCATTTTGACATACATCATGTATATACAATAGAGAAGCAAGAGAAGAAGAAGAAAGGAGACAAGGTAGTTCCCCCCCCCCCCCCCCCCCTGCAAATGTAGAATGTCGATTAGTGATAGCTACTCCAAGATGAATGTAGAAGTTTATCCATGACTACTGAATTATGTTCCTCCCTTTAGGAAGAAACAATGTCATAGGCACATATGAGATGCTTCCCCAATGTGTAGAAAGAATCCTGAAGATGAATGGTGTCTCTGAAACCTAATCAACTATCCTTGTGTTGATACTAATGGTTTCCCCTTCCAACACTACTAAAAAGAACATGTTTGGATCTAGCAAGGATTTATGTAGAACATATCCTAAAGAACCAACTATCTCCTTGAATAATAAAGAGACTCCTGCAACTTTTGTACATAAGGATCCACAATCATATCAACCTGGTAAGACTAATCATGTATAGAATAGACAAGAAGGTTAGAGTGTTCCCTTGTAACAACTAAAGAAGGATCTTCTTCATCAAACAAAAGATGTATATCATCAATGATGTCTCCTAAATTTTCTATGTAGGACTCAACAAACAAGCTGAAATATCTATTATGTAATCATTTGTTGATGCTAGAACTGGAAGACAAGGTGTACCCAACTGTACTGAATTACATGGACCTATTACTATAGCAATGTATGCATGTGGAATGTGCTGATGCTATGACCTCATTCTGCATCTATCAATAGGATCCCCCATATTTGAACTTGTTGAATCACTATCATTGTTGTCACTATCAGTTTCCACAATGTATGAAGTATGGAGAGGATAGGTGAACTTTCCTCAAAGTGAACTTTCCTCTCTATGAATATCTCATGAGTCTTAGGATCCATAAGTCTATATGCCTTAACACTTTTTTCATATCTAATGAAAGTACAAGGTCATGGTGGTGGTGCCTTGCATTTCCTTGAAGATATGTGTGCCCATACTAGAAAACCAAAAACTCTGAAGTGTTTCACAACTAGTTTTGTTCCACACCATGCCTCAAAAGGAGTCACTCCATCTAATACATTATAAGGAGATCTATTAAGGATGTGATTGGAACTCCTTATAGCTTCAACTTCAAGTGATAAATCAAGACACATAGTTTGATTCATACAACTTTCCATTGACTTAAGAGTTCTAATCCTCATAGGTGCTACACTTGTCTTTTGTGAACTAAATGCTACAAGATTCTAAAGATAATACCCTCAAGTTCACAAAAGTCTCTAAGTCTTGAGTTCACATATCTACTTTCATTGTCCATACAAAGAACTTTCATTGTTTGCCTCTCAACATGACTCTTGAAGGCTAGAAACTTATTAAACACTTCATTCTTGTGATTTAGAAAGTATACCCATGTGTAGCATGAAAACTCATCAATGAAAGTGAGACATAGTGATCCTTGCTAACTGATGTCACTAAAAAGGAGCCTGCTAGAACCATGTGAACCAACTCAAGAACAAATGATTCTCTCCAAGACTTCTCTTTGTCATACTTTTCTTCTAGATGCATATTCATTGAACAAGTTAAACATTCACCTATAGAAAATTTGATTGTAGGTAGACATTTGACCATATTTTTTGAGCTAAGTTGATGAAGATAGTAGAAGGCAATATGTCCATATTGCTATTGCCATAATTAATTTGTGAGTGTGAATGTGTCAACAAGGCATGCAAAGGAGACTTAGGCATGAAGTGGGAGAAAGAATAGAACCTTGTGTCATGATTAACTTTACCCACTGCAACCAATGTATCATCCTTAAGATTGCACACCATTCCTGAATCAAGAAGGAACTCAACTTTACTATCACCTCCATAGTGAGTGATTTGGTAGATTAAAAGGATATTAGTGCTAAGGTTAGGAATATAGAGAACATCTTTGAACTCTCCATTTTCCATCTCAACTTTTCCTTTCCCTTCAACTTCCACTTGTGTATCATTTCCTACAGAGATGTAAGGTACCTTAGACTGCTTCAATGAAAAAAAGTGTCCTTTTGAAGAACACATATGATATGAGGTACTCGAGTCAAGAATCCATTTCCCTAAAGAACTTCAGCTTGCCATAAATTCTTTCCCTTTTCCCTATGAAGTGGATGAATTTGAATCTTTGGAAGCATTTGGCACATTGATTTTGTTCTTCTTAAGTATTTTTTCCAACTCATCTATTCTCTTAGTCTTGAAATGATGCTCATCATGATTTGGATTCTTGCAATATGCACAAAATAATTTATCCTTGTTGTTGTTTCCCTTCTTGTTGGAAGAAGAATTGCCTTGTTGTGAGGAGAAAGATTGTTGTGTCTTTGATTGTGATTTTGGCTTCCACTGCTTTTTCTTGTTGTTGGTGAAACTTTTTCCACCTTGATTTGATTGGTTCTCATTACTAGCCACCAATTTTGTAGACCTAGATGACTTGAGAATTCCCATATCTATCAGCTTGGATTGTTCCAACATCAACATTTTTGCAAATGCATCAAATGTAGGCTTAGTGAAGGCACTTCCATGGTCAACATGTGAGTGTTGTAACTCAAAACAAAAGATGCATATTCTAAAGGTAGCCTCTTCAAGATGTGATGAATCAATCTATCATCCTTCATGGGATTACCACAATCCTTAAGTAGTTCTCTCAATTCATTGGCTTTGTTTACATAGTCTTGAATTGTGTCAAAATTCCTAGGATCCAATAGAAGTAGATTATCCTCAGTTTGGAATCCCTTTTCCTCATCCACCTTACCACTCAACTCTTCAAGTTTCTCCCAAGCACCCTTGGCATCCTTAAAGCTAGAAATGTGGAAGAAGAGATCTCTATGAACACAACTCCTAATAATTCCTAAAGCCTATTTGTCTTTAACTTGCCAATCAACTTGTGCATCATCATTAGCATGTTTTACAATTATATCATCAACATATAGATTTAAACCTTTTTCCACTAGTCTACTCCATACAATATATTTCCATGTAGTATAATTGTGTGAAGTTAAAAGTGGAGTTTTAGGTGAACCCATGATGGAAAGAATTAAAAGAGAACAAGAGTGAAAGAGAGACATAAGAACACAAGACACACACCCCCTATTCACTCAATCAAAGAACCTCCCCAAAAATGATGCTTTTGGCACTTTATATGTAGTGTGTTTACAATAGGCCACTTGTTAAAATGGACAAAAGTGAGCTTCTAATTTTTATGTTTACAACCTCTTTTCGGAGTTCAAATCTGGTACTTAGCAATGTAGCTCAAATGTACAACAATTTTGAAGTTTTATCAAAGCAATACAATGCAAAAAAAGACCTATTTCTAAAAGTGGTATTTCTATCCACACAACCCTATAATCTAATTGCAAATCTAGAAAGTAGATGAAACATTAAGAAATTTTTTTTAACATGGAACCTAAAAATGTGTCTAGATGAGCCTGAACTAAGCCTTTGAAGTTACAAAAATTGAGATTTGCAATTTGCAAAAAAAATCAAGAATAGAGATCTCATATATCCTGCACCAATGTGTAGATCACGAAATTCTACCCCAAAACAAACAAAAAAAATTGCTCAAAAAAACAAGTCCATATGAGAGAGATGTCATTATTTGAAAATCATCTATACAATTATTTTCCCTGAATCACCATCGTCACACCTCCAAAAATCAATTGACTCTAGATTTCACCTCAGATGTCTGACTTTGATGAAACAAAAGCTAATTTGGGGGTTTTTTGACCTTTTGAATATGATGCCAATATATGATTTGCACCAACAAGCTCCAACCTTGTCCTGAAAAAAATCTCTCCTACTAGCGTAAAAGGCCAATTTTTCATAGAATTTCTGAAATAAAATGCAAATCCGAAAAGAAAAAATGCAGAGACACAAATATACAGATCTGAAAATAAAATATAGATCTAAAAATGACCATACTAGATTCTACAAATTAGGTCTTCGTGTGTCAGTTTGTAAAAACAATTGCCTCAAATTTGACTATGGCCTAAGGTAGGCAAAATTATAGTCAAAATTTGCTGAATTGATGCTTCGGATGCAATGGTGATGTTTACTTTGGCTCTAGATGCTTCCAATGTCTATGATACTCTAGATCTAAATCAAGGTCCTATGAGAGGTGAAGCAAAAATGGTCTCCAATGGCTATGTGAAGAGAAGCTCCCTTAACTCTTATACCATGTAAGAATTTTCATTAGAAAAAAATCACCCAAGATCAAGAAGCTCAAGCACTAGCACAATATGGACAAATAAAGTATGATCAAAATAACAATATTAAAATGAATTGATGTACATACACACTACAAGTGTCTAAATATAAAGTCTTCTAGAATGACTAGGAGTTAGCACAGTGATAAGTCTCACAACTAAGCACATGTCCACTAAGAGTGGATTATCCTCCATTAAGCACATAAGTTAGTGCGATGATGAGAGGATAACCTTAACATAGGTGTGTCACATAAAATTATGTTGTAGATACCATGTGCTTATTTAGAGTGTGAAAAAATCTATTGTCTACATGAAAACTCAATTGATTATGTAAACACAAGTGTTGTAGACACCATGTGCTAAAATGAGATGTTAACTCATATGTTGTCAACAAGATGACTCATATGATTACGCATACTCCTAGGTGTCTAACCCACTAAATAATATAATAATGTTTTAACCTAGGTAAACTTAAGTAAAGTGTAACAATAATTAATTATTTACACTAACAATAGTTTTTGTGAAGTAAATGACATGAAAAGACAAATTTCAACCCCTAAGACACCTACGAAG
This sequence comes from Cupressus sempervirens, assembly GCA_028749045.1. Classification (NCBI taxonomy): domain Eukaryota; kingdom Viridiplantae; phylum Streptophyta; class Pinopsida; order Cupressales; family Cupressaceae; genus Cupressus; species Cupressus sempervirens. The sequence continues at coordinate 810,459,055 of CM053790.1, read as the reverse complement.
AATGGTATAGCAGAGAGGAGAAACAAGTTAGTAACAAAGGAAACAATAGATATGATATTTGAGAATAATGTTTTGAAGATATTCTAGAGAAAAGCAATTAATACAATAGTATATACAATGAATAGTGTACAAATTAGACAAGGTACTGGTAAGACCATTTATGATCTTTTTTTTGGACATGCACCCTCAGTTAAGTATTTCAAAATCTTTGGATGTAAGTGTTACATTAAGAGAAAAGATGTCATTGGTAAGTTTGATGCAAGAAGTGATGAAGGTATTTTTCTTGGTTATTCATTTAGAACTAAATCATACAGATGTTTTAATCAAAGAACCAAGACTATTGTTGAGAGTGCAAATGTTACAGTTGATGAGAAGTTTGGAATTCAAGAAAGAATGCTTGATTATTGTTGGAATATTCAAATATGGAAAGAATACTTATGAGAGGGGGGGTGAATCAGAAGTATCATAATTTAACTAATAAAACTTTTAACTGAAAGTAAATTGCATGCATGTAAATACATCAAGTAAACATGAAACTAAGACATGTATCAATAACACATAACATGAAATTTGGTAACCCAGAAACCCTCTAGGAATAAGAAGGTAAAACTGGGGTGGGGATGATACCCACAAAAATTGCTGCAGCAGTAAGGTTTTAACCACTTCTGATGGTCTGCCCTATTAAAGGCCTTACACTGTATTAATAGTGACCTGGTTAGAGGATTTACAAACACTTTACATGAAGTGTCACCCTGTTAAAGGATTTAATCACCTATTTAAAGGATCTACAAAATAGCTATTAAGCCAACCTATCACCATAGGATTTTCATTCTAATACAATTGCTAAAACGTATTAGGTACAATAAATCTAATAGATTACAATCCTTGATTGCTGAATGCAGGAACTTGTTCTGCTTTCTCTGATCTTGATCCTTTGTGATCTGATAATCCTTGTTCTAAAAGTAGGTTTCCTTACACACCCTTGCATATCCATTTGCATATTTTACAATGAAATTTTGTCTTCCTTATAAAGACATTTGAGGATTTAGGGTTAGGTATGGATCTACGATCCATATTCAATCTCTATTTCTGCTCATTGTTTTCACTTCTTCCATTGGTTGCATGCCTTCATCATTTTTTTTATTGGCTACATGTAGATTGCATAGGTAAAATAAAAGATTTGATCTTATCATTTAATCCTTTGAGATTGGTCACATGTCAACCATGAAAATAGTTTACATATGAATCAATGAAGTTACAAACTCATATGTACATTCAGTGTTGCTCGAAACTTGCTGTTTCTAGATGCTTGACACTAATAACAAACTGGCTTACTCGGCACTTGTTTCATTTCTATATTACTCGGCATCATCTATGACTCAGCACTTGAATATCACTTGGCACTTGTATCTTCTCGGCACTTAAAGTCATTCGGTACTTGAACTTTTCTCGGCACCTGATCTTCACTCGACACTTGAAGACTACTTGGCACATGAAGATAACTCAGCTTTTGTTGTGACTCAGCATACATGGTGTATTCGGCTCCAATATAGAGAGTAGTTAAGTGTATTGGCACTCAAGTGTCAAAAAATATTATGAGGTTAACAATCTCCCCCTTTGACATGAGTGACAAAAACACTTAACTGACCTTGTGAGTACATTAACTAATATGTTTGGTATATACAGAGTTTTTAAAAAAAACTTGATCAAAATTTGTAACTTACAATATATACCTAAAAATGATTGTAACTCCCCCTGAGTTGGTTGTGCCTCATGCATCTCAAAGTATCTCCTCTTTAGTTAATATCTCCTCCTTTTATTCTTATCTCCCCCTTTTATTCTTGTCTCCCCCTTTTATTCTTATCTCCCCCTTTTTGATACTTATGTCAAAGGGTTTTAAGGGTTAAGACCGTATTTTGCCAAAAATGTGATGTTTACCTCCATAATCATCCTAAGAACTGCATCCCAATTGTTTAAAGCAATTTCTAGTGACTTATGTTGGATGGCAGTCTCTGCAGAAAGATGAATAAGTCCATCTAATGTAGAAAGATTAGGGTCTTTCTTGAGAACAGTTTCTGCATAGACTTGTTCCTTATGGAGTAATTCCAAATGTGGGGTAATGGAGGACTATAGCTATATTAGTTTGGCTTTGATATTAGCCTCATCTGCTATTAATACGGCTATTTCTTTGTGAGTGTGAAGCGATTGAGAAAAATGCTTCTCACTTTGAGCTGGATCATTTGGTAGTTGCATGCTTGAAATGTTTAAATTTCTTTCCAAGCTCAGTATCTTTTGGCTTGTCTCTTGTGTGAAGTATGAAAAATCACACAACTTTTTGTACAATGAGAATATATTCTCAAGTACCTTTTTCACTTTGTCCACTAACTTTGCCAATTCAACCTGTGAAAGTGTTATTTCACTAGATACTTTCTCATTCACTTTCCCTTGAAATTTTCTTTCTGACCATTCCATAAGTTTTGCATTTGTTTCTAGGTCTTCATTTGTCACCTGGTCAACAATATCTGATAATTGCTCCGTGATATGTTTTGACTCATCTGGTGATTGCAAACTGAAGGCATCCATAAAGATGTCCTTAATCTCATGTAGTGTTTGCTTTTGTTTATACTCCTTCCTTATTATCTCTTGTCTCTTTCTCCTATTCAGTGCTTCCTGCACCTCATTTATTTGATCAATGGTTTTTTTTTTTTAGTCATAGCCTGGTATGACTATCTCCTCATCTAATTCAAGGTCTCCATAGTGAAGTACCCTTGCAACTTTTGTAGTATTGGATGTTGGTATAGATATTTGCAATGGCTGTTGTGAAGGAGTTCTCGAGGTAGGCAAATTTATCAATATTTGTATTGCCTCCTGCTCTTTAGGGGTTTCCATTGTTTCCTCCTCCTTTTGTCTACTATCTTGATCAATTATGGTAATCTTAGGAAGTGCACCTTGTGTTTGTGTTGTAGGATCATATGTAATAGTATGTCCAGTTTGTTCTGTTTGTTCTTTTCCTATTTCTATAGCTACACTTGGCTTATGTATTGTAGTGTCAACTCTGCTTGTTGAAATAACTGTTGGCATTTGAAGTTGACCACTAGTAGCTGTAGAGATGATGGAAGGTGGTTCTTGTGGATTCACCTTATCTCTAACTATGCTTTCTACTAATTTTTGCAATTCATCCATACTGACCAATACTAGATCTGCACATAATATTGCTTGTTGTGTAGATTGGTCAAGGATTCTTTTGAGATCTTCTGTAGTTAATGGATTGATATTATGACTAGAAGTATCAGGAACATCAATAATAGTTACAGTTTCTGCAGGTGTAATGGGTACATGAGGAGGGCTAGAGGGTGGCAATTGTGTGTCTTGCACACTCTGATCTGGTTGTTGCTCTTGCTCAGTTGTTGCCATTTTATCTTATTTTTGTGTCTCTTCCTCCTCTCCATCTTTCTTTTCTTCTTCCTTCCTCTCTTCTTCTACCTTCTTTTCTTCTTCTTCTTTCCTTTCTTCTTCTCTTTTCTTTTCTTCTTCTTCTTTCTTTTCTTCTTCTTCTTTCTTTTCTTCTTCTCCCTTCTCTACTACTGTCTTCTCTTCTTTCCTTTTTCTCCTTTCTTCTAGTGGAGCAATAGCTTCTTCCTTGTATTCTTGTTCAAGAAAATCTTCAATCTTCTTGTACAAGTTTTTCCATGATTTCATTGTTCTTTGAACAATTTCTTCCATCCTATTTTGGAGTATGAAGAATGCCCTATATTTAGGTGTAAACCTATTATTATGCCTTTTGACTGCTTTCTTTACTTTTTCCCTAGTCAAATCCGAAAGTACGCTTGCTAGGGTTGATTCCCTCATCTCCTCCATTTTCAAACAAAAATGTCATCTGTCTTCTACAATTTTAGACAGTTCTTTTGGCAATTGTCCATCTAGTTCAAGTGGAGTGTACTTGAACTGTGCCATCATTCCATAAACTATTTCTTCTATCCTAATCTGTTCTTCTTTAGTAAACTTATTGAAATTAACTTTATTTAAGTTGCTTAAATCACCATTTCCAATCTTTTTAAATAAAATATCAACTGAGGAATGGCTTACCTTTTCAAATTGATCTTCTTCATCAGTATCAAGTTGAGCGACATATCTTCTTCTTTTCCTTGGCTCTTCCTGTGTTTCCTTGATTGGTTTCTTCTTTGTAACTTCCTCTTTAGCCTTTTGAGTGGAGACCCTTGTTGCAGCTCGAGTTGTAGGCTTTTGAGGTGATGGCATGGCAGATTTCTTTGGTTTCTGCTACGCTGGAGGCTATACTATTGCCTTTGTTTTCTTTGACTCAGCTTCAGTTGGTGCCTCTTTGGCTTCTTTGTCTTCTGCACCTTCCTCCTTGTCTTCACCTAGGCCTTGAGTTAATTCCATTGGGCCTTGTTCTTGCTCATCTTCATCATCATTGTCATCTTCTTCTTCTTCTGCTTTAGCCTCAATTTCTTCACCAAATTTCTTCTTAATCTTCTTTAACAATTTGTCTTTCTTCTTTAATGTGGAAGTAGTTTTTAATTCCATGTTCATTTTTGACCTTACTACATCATAAGTGCCAAAATGTGGAGCACTTTTATTTGTTTCTTCTGCCAATAATGCAGTTATTGTTGCAGATGCCTCATCAACATTGATTTCATATCCAAATGGCCTTAGCCATCTCACTCTTGGAATTGTTGCTTGGATGTATGTGAAGTCAATATCAACCAAGAAGCATATATCATTAACATGGGCTTCTACTAGAGAAACTGGTATTCTTATCCTTTGTTTCATGGATTTCTTGAAATCTTCAAAATAACTTGTCATCAGGGTATCAAAATTTTCTCCCATTTGTTCTATATATTCATTGATTTGGGCAATGATTATTCTATCTTTACTCCATGTAATTTTGCTAAAAGAGGGAAACTCATTTTGAACATAGAAGAATATACAAATTAGCACTGCTCCAAATTTGCATTGAGCACCCTTTGTCTTTCTTATGGCAGCTAGGTTTTCAGTAATCTGTTGTAGCTATAGTTCTGCAAGATCATAAGTATGATCCTTTTTCACCAATTTGTAAACTACATCTACTACAATACATGGTAAACTGTTGAGTCTACTGGATTGGTAGAACTTATGGGCGATGACTCTAATAGAAAACTCAACTAGAGGATCTGTATGGTGTGAATTGTCATTCCTCTTTTGTTCCACTAGGCACCAGTGTTCTTTTCAATAACCTCCTTTGATTCACTTCTCAAGGTTTTGAACTGATCTAGGGTTGGGGACCCTATCACTCTATGTATGATTTCTTTGGTTAGTTTGATGGGAATATCTTCTAACCATAAACTTCCACCATGAATTCTGCTTAACACAAGTTTAACCCATTCTGTCTTGAATATGGTGGGAAAGCTCAAAACTCGAGTCAAGCCCTTTCTTCTCAAAAATTTTGAATTCATCTTTTAAGACTCCATCTACACACAATTTCTCATAGGCTTGCCTTATTTCCATATCTCCTAGGGCACCTATCTTACAATTGTAGCATCTTCTCACATCTTGAACCATTATGACTTTTGGGGGTATTTGGGAGAGAGCTCCAGCTAGGTCATTTTTGTATGAAACTTCAAGTATGGGAGGAAAATCAGGTTGCTTGACCTCATTTGACACTAACTAAACTTCAAATGACTCTTTGTCCTTGGTTTTCTTGGAACTTGTTTCCATTTATGCAAACTAGGGTTTCCTTTTTACGAAATATGAAACTGCGTAGCATGGCACAAATGAAAAATACCTCAAGATCGATGAAAACACGTTGAGAGATGTTGAAATCTACTTGAAATGTTGGATTCTTTGCTATGAAGTTGCTCTACTCTTCTTCTCTTCTTTTCTTCTTAATCGCGATGAGGAAAACTGATTTAAAATTGTGATAATATACGCTATTTTCATTGCATTAAATGCTCAACTACCAACTCAGCTTCTGAAAAATTTTAACCTAACTTGGCATCAGTTATCAACTCGGTCGCTGTTAGGAGCTCAGCATGTATTGGAGTTTAACTCGGCATCCAAAGATAGCTTGGCAACATTATTTAGATTTTGTCTTGACATCTTGTCTCATGCAGATTTATACTTTGCATTACTTCTTTGTCTTGGGACTGATGTGTGATATAGCTTTGTATATCAGTCTCGCATACTTCTCATGCTTAGTTTGATGAAGTGTGATCACTTGACCCATTGGATGAAGTGATCCCTTCACTTGATGTGTTGCACTCATCTTTCTTTTTCCAAGTCTTATTCATTTGCCCCCTTATCTTTTTAACATCAATCTTTTCTTTACCCTTGTTTTCTTCAATCTTGGGTGCCTTTGATCTTGTAGGACAGTTTCTACTGATATGACCAATTTTCAAACAACTAAAACATGTAGTTTGATTCAACCATCTTTTGTAGTTCCCTCTGAAATGTGTTCTTATGTAGTTCGGTGGTATATGTCCATATTCTTGACAATAATGACAGCTATACCTAGTGTTATAATCCCAATGATAGTGATTTTCATTCCTTTTTTATTTTGTTCACTGATTTGATGTCCATATAGGTTTTGATCTACATTCAAATGCTCTCTATCCATACTTTTTTCAATTATAACAATGTCCATCAAATTCTTGTGTCCTTGTAACTGTGAATCTGCAGTCTTGTGTCATATGTCCTTAAATGTTGCAGTTGTGACAGAAACTCTTACTCTTGGGTGTGTTTGATTGATTGAATCTTCTACTCCTACAAACATTAGTAGTATGCCCCTTCTTATTGTAGTAATGAGAAGTGGGTTTTGAATTCTTACCTATGTCATCTTTTTGCTTGACACTCTTTGATGATTCTCCAACTTTAGTGCTATTGTATCCTAGTCCTAATGTATCATGGGCAGATTTTGGGGATTTCAGCAACTGTTCAAAATACTTGATGGCTTCACTTGACTTGTTGAGATTCTTTGCTACCTCTTTTTCTCTGTTCAATTCATTTTGTATTTGTTCATTATGCATCTTCAAAGTAGAGATCTCAATATCTTTCACATTGAGTTCATGATGAAGGTTCATCATTTGGGCAAGTGTATCCATCTGCATGTTTGAGATCCTTGTCAATTCAGTACATTTTTCTTCAAGTTTGTTTGCAAGATTTCTTTTGTTATTTTCCATCATGACTTTATCCTCAACTGCTCTTTTCTTTTGTTCAGTAATTTCACATATCATTATGGCCTGTGATTCATGTTCCATCTTGAGAGATCTTATCTCCTCTGCTTGAACTTTGTTTTTCTCCATCAGTTCTACTATTGCTGCATCAAACTCTTTAGTATCTACATTGGCAAACACTTGTGTGGTATCAACCTCCTTGTAGTGTATATCATTTTCAGCTATGGCTATATCCTTCCTTTTCTTCAAATATTTTCTTAATTCCACTCTTACTTCCTCTACCTTTTGTAGAGCGAGATGCACATCAATCACCTGATTTTCAATAATCTTCCCAAGTTTGAAGACTTCCATCTTTAGATCTTTTTCTTCAAGTTGTTAGACTTCTTTTTGTGAGAACCACTTGCTCTGATACCAATTGTTGGAATATTCAAATATGGAAAGAATACTTATGAGAGGGGGGGTGAATCAGAAGTATCACAATTTAACTAATAAAACTTTTAACTGAAAGTAAATTGCATGCATGTAAATACATCAAGTAAACATGAAACTAAGACATGCATCAATAACACATAACACGAAATTTGGTAACCTAGAAACTCTCTAGGAATAAGAAGGTAAAACTGGGGTGGGGATGATACCCACAAAATTTGTTGCAGCAGTGAGGTTTTAACCACTTCTAATGGTCTACCCTGTTAAAGGCTTTACACTGTATTAATAGTGACCTGGTTAGAGGATTTACAAACACTTTACTTGAAGTGTCACCCTTTTAAAGGATTTAATCACCTATTTAAAGGATCTACGAAATAGTTGTTAAGCCAACCTATCACCATAGGATTTTCATTCTAATACAATTGCTAGAAAGTATTAGGTACAATAAACCTGATAGATTACAATCCTCTATTGCTGAATGCAGGCACTTGTTCTGCTTTCTCTGATCTTGATCCTTTGTGATCTGATAATCCTTGTTCTAAAAGTAGGTTTCCTTACACACCCTTGCATATCCATTCGCATATTTTACAATGAAATTTCATCTTCCTTATAAAGACATTTGAGGATTTAGGTTAGGTATGGATCTACGATCCATATTCAATCTCTATTTCTACTCATTGTTTGCACTTCTTCCATTGGTTGCATGCCTTCATCATTTTTCTTATTGGCTGCATGTAGATTACATAGGAAAAATAAAATATTTGATCTTATCATTTAATCCTTCGAGATTTGTCACATGTTGGCCATGAAAATGGTTTACATATGAATCAATGAAGTTACAAACTCATATGTACATTCTATGTTGCTCAGCACTTGCTATTTCTAGATGCTTGACACTAATAACAAACTGTCTTACTCGGCACTTGTTTCATTTCTATATTACTCGGCATCATCTATGACTCGGCACTTGAATATCACTCGGCACTTCTATCTGCTCGACACTTTATTCTGCTCGGCACTTAAAGTCATTCGGTACTTGAACTTTGCTCGACACCTAATCTTCACTCAGCACCTGAAGACTACTCGGCACATGAAGATCACTCGGCTTTTGTTGTGACTCGGCATACATGGTGTATTCGACTCCAATATAGAAAGTAGTTAAGTGTATTGGCACTCAAGTGTCAAAAACTATTATGAGGTTAATAGATTATAATTCTAATGAAGAGACTAATCTAAAAGCTAACCAAGAGGAAGATTTGATCTTATCATTTAATCCTTCGAGATTCGTCACATGTTGGCCATGAAAATGGTTTACATATGAATCAATGAAGTTAAAAACTCATATGTACATTCTATGTTGCTCGGCACTTTCTATTTCTAGATGCTTGACACTAATAACAAACTGGCTTACTCGGCACTTGTTTCATTTCTGTATTAGTCGGCATCATCTATGACTCGACACTTGAATATCACTCAGCACTTGTATCTGCTCGGTACTTTATTTTTCTCGGCACTTAAAGTCATTCGGTACTTGAACTTTGCTTGGCACCTGATCTTCACTCAGCACCTGAAGACTACTCGGCACATGAAGATCACTCGACTTTTGTTGTGACTCAGCATACATGGTGTATTTGACTCCGATATAGAAAGTAGTTAAGTGTATTGGCACTCAAGTGTCAAAAACTATTATGAGGTTAACAGATTATAATTCTAATGAAGAGAGTAATCTAAAAGCTAACCAAGAGGATGTTGAATTTTTTTATGACACTACCACATATTTGTAGAATGACATACATATTTTGGAACAAGGTGAAGAACCAAGGAGTAAACCTAGAGCTGAAGTAAGAGTTGGGATAGTGACACCTAATAAAGAATCAACATGTTGATCAAATTATTGGTATCAAGGACAAAGGAGTGATGACAAGGAACAAGGTACAAAAAGAAAAAAATATGTTTGATTTCATAAGTAGAACCTAGAAGTACAGATGAAGCTAGGAAAGATGATTTTTGAATTAAAGCTATGAGAGAAGAATTAGATTAGATTAAGAAGAATGTGTTGGAAATATAAGAGGAGTAACTAAGAGGGGAGGGTTGAATCAATTACTAAAAAAATAAATCCCAGATCCCTTAGATGTCAATGCAAATCAAAAAAAATTTAAGTTGTGACTGAATTACTATTGAAACTTGATTAGCATAGAGGCACTCAATTAACACTAACAATTTACTATCACTCACTAAGTATTGAAATAGCAACTGTAACTCAATAAATATTGAACATGCATAACTTAATACATTAAGTTTGATTAACCTTAATTAACTTAGTTTCATACACATAAAATAAATAGCATGAACACAAGTGACACCAAGATTTAACGTGGAAACCCAATTTGGGAAAAACCATCAATTACAACTAGTTACTTTTTTTCACTCTTCTAAAGTGAGCCCTATTAGGATCCAACCCTATTAAAGGTTACAAAACACATTGTTAGGTGTGACCCTTTTAGAGGATTTAATCACCCTATTAGGAGTGGCCTTGTTAGAGGTCTTTAGACAATTCAGTCCAGAAATTTTATCTTGTTAGAGGATTTGCAAATAGTTGTTAGGCTAACTCTGTTATGATATTTGATTCACTGCTACAATGGTTAGAGAGTAACAATGATATGAACTGATTGTTGATGCAACTATATTTCTAATTTTAGATCTCAATTATGGATCAAATACTTGATCCTTCCTAATCAGATTAATCTTTGCAACCCAACAAGCATATTCTTCTTATCCTTCCAATTTTCTTTCTCTAAGCATCTTGTTATCTTCCACACATTCTCACTTCTTTTCAATCCTCAACTTGACCTCATACTTATATCATATAAATTGTCAAGTCAACTTGAATATGAATTACAACAATAATTCTTCATCTCTTTAGTTGGCTGGAACCAACAAACAAATCCATTAAACTCAATATGCTCAAACAAGAAAATCCTTTGTTAGCCAACCTAGTTTGGTAGACACTAACTTTTGAAATGATTTTCCTATGTTAACCAAGTGAACTTGGTTAACACTACAACTTCACAAAATTCCTTTAGTAACCGAGTGAGCTTAGTCAATATTGATTCCACTTACTTGGTTAACATTGGTTCCATGCCAGCTTTCCTTTGATAACTGAGTGAACTCAGTTAATACTAAACTTCTACGAACTTATCTTTGGTGTCCAAGTGAACTCGATAGACACTATCTTCTAAACTTGGAAAATAGAGGAATTCTTAGTAGACATAGGAAACTATCTTCATCACCTGAGTGAGCTCAATAGACACTTACTAGTAAAGATATAAAATTGTGTGTAACCTCAAAGACAATGTACAATCGATCAATTATTTTCAACAATCTCCCTCTTTAGCATTAATGGCAACACAACATATCATAATACAATGAAATTTTAGAGAAAGATAAAAGTAAGGATGATATCCTTAGTTTGATTTTGATTCTCATCCATGAGAACTATCTCTATCAGTGTGAGCTCCTTCTAACATCAATCTCTCCCTTTGATTTCAATTTCTCCCTCTATCAACAAACTCTCCAAGTTTATTCTTCATCAAATTCTTACTCTTTGACATCTTCAAACATTTAGAAAAATTTATCTGATGTAGAAAATTACCTTTACAAAATTTATGTGATATGACAACAAACTCACCCTCTTTGACATCTTATGCCAAACACAATATTCTGTGAATTTAAATGTACCTAATGTATAGATTCATACGCAATTTTCCCTTTCATTATTGCATCAAGTTGATTGATCTTCAAGAATAATTAGTTGATGCATCGCTAAATGTTGTTTAGTGAGCTTCAAATAGGGGAGTAACCCCTAGCTTACCTCTTAGATATAAAAATACATCATTAGGTATTGGCTTGGTGAATATGTCTACAATTTTTTCTTTAGTATTCAATATTCCAATCTCACCTCTTTGTCTTGCACCAATTCTCTCAGAAATTGATATTTTATTGCAATGTTCTTGGTCTTGGTATGCATTATATGATTCTTTGGTATATTAATTACATTGGTGTTATCACAGAAGATAACCATTCCATCCTTGATTTCTACCTTCATACCTACCAACAATTGTTGGAACCAAACAATATTGGAACAATTGACTGCTGCTACAACATATTTTGTCTCTATAAAGAGATGCAATTCTACTTCTTACTTGTCCAAGACACTAGTCTCTTACCTAGAAATAGTGTCCCACCACTAGTTTTCTTCCAGTCATCAATACTTCCTGTCCAATATACATCAGAGAAGGCTTTCAAATCTAAGTTGCCTCCTTTCTTGTACCATAATTCATAATCAATACTTTCCTCTTGAGAATAACCTTTGCATACTAACCTTTCTTTATTCTTTGAAACTTCTCTATTCTCATTTAGCTTATTTATGAATACCCACTTTGTGCCAATTACATTCTTATCATTGGGTCTAGGAACAAGAGTCCAAGTCTAATTCCTTTATATTTGTTCTATCTCCCCATTCATTTCTTTAATCCACCTTTCATTATCCAAAGAATTTTTAATAGTTCTAGGTTCATATTCAGTAAGTAAATATGCACCTTTCAATTTGTTCCTTGTCATTGTACCTTTTAACTTGTCTCAATTGCATGGTGCCTTCTAACATATCTTTCAAGTACAAGTAGTTTAGATTTAGAGCTTCTTTCACTTGCCTCATCATGATCTTCTACATCATACTTGAGTCCCACTATTTGTGACTCATGTGCTTCAAACTCAAACTTAGGTTGCACTAGTTGCAACTTGGTAGATTTTGACTACGATTCGGGTCCTTCAGACTGTGATTTAGGTTACATTGGCTGCAATTTGGGTGCTTTTGGAGATTTTGGGGGACTTGGGAGGTGAAGTCTATTGACTTCCAACTAGATTAAGCAATGTATCAAGTTCAAGGTAAATAAACTTTACGTAGTCTTCATGTTCTTTGTTGCTTTCTTCTTCACTCTTTTCTACACAAACTCATCAATTCTCACATGTGCACTTTCTATGATCTTATGAGTAGTTAGATTCAAACATTTGTATGCTTTTCTTCTGCTGGAGTATCCTAGGAATATGCCTTCATCACCTTTGACATCAAATTTACCTTTCCTAGTTTCCTTCAAGATATAACATTTGCTAGCAAATACTTTGAAGTAACTTACATTAGGCTTATATCTATACCATAGTTCATAAGGAGTCTGATTTGAGTCTTTCTTCAGTTTTACTCTATTTAAGATATGAACTGTCATATTGATTGCTTCCTTCCAGTATTTGATTGCAACATTATTTTCTATCATTAGGGTTCTTGCACAATCCATGATGGATCTATTCCTTCTTTCTACTATACCATTTTGTTGAGGTGTACTAGGTGTAGATACTTACCTTTTGATTCCTTTTTTAGTGCAAAATTTACTAAATTCATTTGCGATGAATTCTCCTCATGTATCTGACCTTAAACACTTTAGTTTCTTTCATATTTCTTTCTCAACTCTAGCCAGATACCACTTGAATTTTTGAAAAGCTTCAAACTTATCTTTCAAATACATTATTGTCATCATCCTAGAATAATCATCAATAAATAAAATGAAATACTTATCTCCATTATAGCTCTTATTTCAATAGGTCCACAAAGGTCTATATGAACCAGCTTCAAAACTTCTTCAAAATGATAGTTTTTCTTTTGAAACTTGTCTTACCCATCTTACCAATTTGACAATTTTTGCACATGCCCATATCAGGTTTCCTTATACTAGGAATACCTCTCACTCTTTTTTTCTTTCTTACCTTGATCAAGTTACCAAAGTTTAAATGACACAATCTTTTATGCCATAACCAACTTTCTTCTACTTGAGAAATGAAACATGAACTTTCACTTAATCTAGGTAGAATAAGTTACTAGACACAAATAGATTTTCTTTTCCATCTAGTAGCTTGGCCTTCCCATTCATGAATTTTACCTTGAATCTAATGTGTTTCAACTATGCCATACTTAGTAGATTTTAGTCCTTCAACCTATTAGGCATTATCACACTTGAGTTCATTGGTTAGTGAAATACAACCTTTTCCTTTTATGCAACAGGGTTCATTATTTCCAAATCTTACACTCCCACCATCATAGTGTTCCATATGTTCAAACTTTGTTTTATGACCATTCATATGGTGAGAACAACCTCTATCAATAATCCATGTATCATTTTTGCTAACATGAGAAATAGGTGTGATCTTATCATTTGCATCATCATATTCATCTTTTACAACAATATAAACTATTTCATCATCATCACTACTATCAAAATCTTTAGCCATGAAACATGACTTCTTACCTTTATCCTTATAGTCCTTGTAGCTTTTTCCTTTGTACTTGTTTCTTTTCTTTTCTTCTTTTCCTTCTTTGTTTGGACACCTTGCAACAATGTGAGCAACTTCCTCACAAGAAAAATAGATTAGAGGACTTTCACTATGGAACTTTCCTTTGCCTTTGGGATATCTTCTTGCAATCAAGGCTTCAATGACTTCATGATCACTATCAGAATTGTCTTCTTCACTTTCAAATTGTCTTCCTTGAGATTTTATACTATTCTTTTTGAGTGAAAGATTAGCTTCAAAGCAGACTCAATGCTTCTAGAGTTAGGAAAATAGTTGTCATAGTTGTCCAATTCAAAAGTTGTCAAACTTCCCACTAGGGCATCCAAAGTTATGTCATTCTTGGGATCACATCTCATTTCCTGAATAGCTAATACTCTAATTGCATAGATCGAAAGAAAAGTTATGAGTACCTTGCTAACCACTGTGATATCATCAATTTTTCCTCTAGAGGATCTGATTGCACTAACACTAGCTTTAATTCTTTCATTTTATTTTGAAATGTTTCCATCCTCTCTTATCTTCATTTCATCAAATTGACCTTTTAAGCTTTATACCTTTGCTCTCCTCACATTATCATCACCTCCATTGATATCTTTCAGCTTGACCCACATTTCATGAGAAGTAGCACAAACTTTGACCTCATCAAATTCAACATAATCAAGTGTAGATGCAATATCAATTATCATAATGTTATTATTCTTCTTTTCGAAAATCTCCTCCACAATTAAAGTTCTAGTAGGAGCTTTATATTGGGTATTGAAATATTTTAGACTTGAATCACTCATGGTTTCCATATGTAACTTCATAATTTCCTATCATGCCTTGAAGTTATCTTTGTTCAAATTGGTAATCTCTCTTCTGTAAGACATCTTGATCTTTAACTTAGGTTCTTGAAACCTTCTTTGCAAGCACTAAAAGATCTAATACCAATTGTTCAAAATATAAGAGGAGTAACTAAGAGGAGAGGGGTCAATTGTTTAGTAAAATAATAAATCCCAGATCCCTTAGATGTCAATACAAATCAAAACACAAATTTTGTTGTAACTGAATTACTATTGAAACTCGGTTAGCACAAAAGCACTTGGTTAACACTAACAATTTACTATCACTCGATAAGTACCGAAATATCAATTGTAACTTGGTAAATACCAAACATTTAGAACTTAAGATATTAAGTGTGATTAACCATAATTAACTTAGTTTCATATACATAAAATAAATAGCATGAACACAAGTGACACCAATATTTAATGTGGAAATTCAATTTGGGAAAAACCACCAATTGCAACTACTTGCTTTTTTTAACTCTTCTAAAGTGAGTCCTATTAGGAGCCAACCCTATTTAAGGTTACAAAACACACTCTTAGGAGTGACCCTATTAGAGAATTTAATCGCCCTATTAGGAGTGGCCTTGTTAGAGGTCTATAGACACTTCAATCTAGAAATACCACCTTGTTAGAGGATTTACAAATACTTGTTAGGCTAACTCTGTTAAGAGATTCAATTCACTACTACAATGGTTAGAGAGTAACAATGATATGACCTGATTGTTGATGCAACTATATTTCTAATTTAGATTTCAATTATGGCTCAAATACTTGATCCTTATCAGATCAACCTTTGTAGCCCAACAAGGATATTCTGCTTATCCTTCCAATTTGTTTCCTCTAAGCATCTTCTTATCTTCCACACATTCTCACTTCCTTTCAATCCTCAACTTGACGTTAGACTTATATCATATACATTGTCAAGTTAGCTTAAGGATGACTTATAACAATAATTCTTCATCTCTTTAGTCAGTTAGAACCAACAAAAAAATCCATAAAACTCAATATGCCAAAACAAGAAATCCTTTGTTAGCCAACCCAGTTTGGTAGACACTACCTTCTGAAATGATTTTCTTATGTTAACCAAGTGAACTCGGTTAACACTAAAACTTTATAAACTTCCTTTGGTAATTGAGTGAGCTTGGCTAACATTGGTTTCATGCCAACTTTCCTTTGATAACCAAATGAACTCAATTAACAATAAACTTTTGTGCACTTCTCTTTGGTGCCTGAGTGAGCTTGGTAGACACTATCTTTTAAACTTGGTAAACACTAAAATGCTTAGTAGATACAGGAAACTATCTTCATCACTCGAGTGAGCTTGACAAATAATAACTGGTAAAGATATGACATTTTTTGTAACATCAAATACAATATACAATTGATCAATTATTTTCAACAGAATGATACATGGGAATTTGTTCCTAGACCTAAGGACAAGAATGTTATTGGAACTAAGTGGGTTTTAAGAAACAAGATGAATGAGCAAAGTAAACTTGTGAGAAATAAAGAAAGACTAGTATATAAAGATTATTCACAACAAGAAGGTGTTGATTATGAGGAAACATTTGCACCTATTTCTAGAATAGAGGCAGTTAGAGTATTTTTGGCATATGCAAATAACAAGAAATTCAAAGTGTATCAGATGGATGTGAATCGACCTTTTTGAATGGAGAACTTGAAGAAGAAGTTTACATTGACTAGTCGAAAGGCTTTCCTCTGACTAAAGAAGGGCACATGATTTGTAAGTTGAAGAAAGTATTGTATGGATTGAAACAAGCACCTAGAGCCTGGTATGCAAGATTGGATAGATGTTTGGCAAAATTGGGATTTGCTAAAGGTACTGCAGATAGTAATCCATATTTGAAGGAAACTGAAAATGGCATTGATTGTTGAAGTGTTGTGTATGATATAATCTTTGGAGATGATGATGAAGAGTAATGTTTTTTTTGTTGAAATGAAGAAGTAATTTGAGATGAGCATGATTGGTGACACGAAGTATTTATTGGGATTGTAGATTGTAGAGAATAGTGATGGTATTTTCTTATTACTAACTAAGTATATGAAAGATTTGTTCAAAATATTTGGTTTGGAAAGTTGTAAACTTGTTGGTACACCTATGATAATTTCTCATAAGTTATACAGAAAATATGAAGCACCTGTTGGGACTCAAAATTGAAGCCCCAATTTTGAGTGTCATTGAGAAATCAAGCCCTTTAAATGCTTTTTAATGCATGTGTACCCAGGTGTCCATTTGAGGCCTAAGAGGTGTTTAATGTTTCTAAAACCTTGAATTTAGTACATCTATATGTTCCATGATGATAAATTAACATTCTGAGCTATTTCATGGAGTCCCATTTTGAGCATTTGTTAAATCTGCATTTTCACAGTGTCAAACAGCGATGGGATGCCTTGTTTGCAATTGAATATCTCGCACCCAGTAATGTTTCATGACTCACCGCTTTGGGATTATTTAGTGTCCATACCAAAGATCCTATGTTTTAGAATTTTGAGTCATTTTGAATCTGTTTAACTAGGTTTTGAATCCCTCAAAGTTGGTTGTTTATCGATGTCATGTTGATGTAATTTGTTCTGAATTCTGGGAAGCCGTATCTGGACTATCATAACTTTTGACCAGTTGTCCCAAATAAGAAATTTTTGTTTGCATCATATTCTAGGGGTCAAATACTTTCTAAATTATTAATTTGAGTTTATGATGAATCCATTTGATTATTTTTCAAACATGATTTCATTTGTGATATATAAAGTTTCACCGGTGTCAAGAAGTGCAGATTTGTGAGAACACCTATTTGTGATGTCATATCTTGAAATCTATAATAATTGAGATCAAATGGATTATACTACTATTCTTTATAGTAAAAATACTATAAGTCTGCCATTTTTCAAGTCTTGACGAATCCCTTTGCACACTTTCCTAGGTCCTTTCCATTTGTAAAAATTGTTATCCTATCAATATTCCCAGTTCTGCAAATCTAGGTAGCCAACTTCAAATGATTGCCATATGCACCCTATTACTTTTCATGAGCCCAAATTGTACATTTATACTCTCCTTGTGATAGTGAACCAAAACACCAATTTTTGCACCTCCAAGTGTCAATTTTCCCAGTTTTCAAAGCCAATTCTGAACGTGATTTATGGTTTTGACATGTTTTCTTGCAGGCAGTTTTGAGAGGGAAACTTCAATAGTCAATATCTTTTGACTGAGAATTTATCATGAGATGAGATTTGATAGGGTAAGAGTATGTAGAACAAATAATCAGTCTCCCAATTTTCAGAGCCCAATCAAGTGTTTTGGTTAGTTTTTAAGGTTAGTCAAAGGACCTCCTGACATAAAATTGACAGTTTGCAAAAAGATGTAAAATGAGCTTCAAATTCATTTTCAGTGGTTGAATTCATTTCAAATCAGTGCCAGAGGGTGAATGAGTTAGTTTTTGAGTTTAATCATTAAGAAACAAAAAAAAAAATTAGCTAGACCCACTTTAGGGCCGATTGATTTTAGTAGATTGTAAATTTGTACTTTCTGGAAGGAGTGAGCTACTACATATCAAAAATTAGGCCAAAATTTGAGATGGTCTTCAATCTCAACCATTTTAAGGGCAAACAGTTTAGGGAAAGAAATCATTTCTATCCCAAGAGGGACTACATCATTTGCATATCTTCATATTTGTCTTAGCTATAGTTCATGTGGTGTATTATGTTTCGACCATGCTAATGGGAAGTGCAAAGATACATACATGGAAGACTTGGGAGAATGAGATTCGAGATAAAAAAAATATGATCCACAAGAAGCAATCAATCAAAGGAAATTCACTCATGTAGCAGAAGATGATTTTTTCAAGAGTCAAGCCAAGTGGAGAAAATCTATCATATTCAGTTGGATAGTGTCTTTTTTCATACAATTCTATGGCTCAGTGACAAAGGCAGATTACAACATGCTACAATTGAGTTTCATTGAGACTCACTATAAATCAAATCTAAATTTTGATTTTCACAAATACATGATGCAAACTCTTAAAGAAGATTTCAAGAAATTTGTCAGTATAATTTGGTACCTATGGTTTTTTTTGGTGATCTTTCTACTTGTCAATATTCATGGTTGGCACTCATATTTTTGGCCAGCTTTCCTTCCTTTGATTCTTTTGCTTGTTGTTGGTGCAAAATTGCAGCATGTCATTACGCAACTAGCTCAAGAAGTTTTTGAAAAGTGCACTAAAGTTGAAGGATAAATTCTTGTTTGGCATTCAGATGACCACTTTTGGTTCAAAAAGCCCAAAGTAGTCCTTTATTTAATTCACTCTATTCTTTTCCAGAATGGTTTTGAACTAGCATTTTTCTTCTGGATATGGATAACTTACAATTTTGACTCTTGCATTATGGGAAGACTTGTGTATATAGTTCCAAGGCTTATAATCGGGGTTCTTATTCAAATCCTTTGTAGCTACATTACATTATCTCTTTATGCCCTTATCACACAGATGGGCACCTCATACAAAAAGAAAATTTTTGAGAATAGTGTTCAAGAGGGACACTCAGCATGGTGTCAGAAAGCCAAATTCAAAGTTAAGAAAAACCTAGCACCAAACAATGAGGAAGCACCATTTAAAAAGCCCCACATTGGAAATGGGAGGGCACATTAATGAAAAGAGGAATCCACTACAAATAGAAAACCCAAGGCTGATTCGTTGAAATGCTCCAACATAGGAGGCAGGGGAGTTTAAAAACCAAGTCACAGTAGGAAGCCATGAGGAAGGGAATCCCATGTAGAGGGCCAATTTTACTAGAGCATGGGGCAGGCGAGAAAAATGTTGCAAATAAAAGGAAGGAGCATGCCAATAGTCAAATCCAAAGAGAATAAGGTGCCATGTTAAAGGAGCAAGACATCTACTAAAAACCAGTTTTAAATAATAATCCCACATTGGGTGGACAAGGGAAATTTTAAATGTTTAAACACAATCGCATACACTATGTAAGATGTCTTAAAAGACATCAACTTTTGTGAGACATTGAGCATGTTTGGGCCCGATTCAGTTGCTAATAGCTAGAGGAAAATACTAAATTTTGAGCATGCCGACATGTGGAAGTCTAGAGTATGAGATGGAGGCTGAGCATAAAGGTATTACGATGCTACGAGTAAGCATATAATCACGAGGTGAATTTCAAAGGCCTACGCTCTTACAAAAAATGCATAAGAGCGTAAAGACAATTTTCAACATGGAAGATGTGTAAGAGTGTAAAGGAAATTTGCAAAGGGTCCCGATGTTATGCCAATGCATATGCCCTTGATATTGGAAGGTAAAATATTAGTGTTTGAGATGCTACGACGTGTATTATTGAGAGAGGTAAAAATTGAAATATTTTTATTGCATAATATGATGTGGGGCCTACTCGAGTACAATTGGAAAATGAAGAATTGACAAGTGGCATCAGTGACTGGGCAGAGTTAAATATAAAGTAAAAATTAAAATTCAGAGATATCAATGCATCAAATTTTCAAAAAATGAAAAATTTAAATAAAATTAAATGTTTTATATAGTTCAAACTATATAATTTTTATTCTTTTTCATTTTTATGCTCTGTTCATGGCTCGAGAGCCATATTTTCAAATTGGTCTCAGGGGAACAATTTTTATCCAAAATATGTTGTACAGTATACCATTGCAACCAAGAGGAAACAAATTTTCCAAATTTGGGGTCAGATTTTGCACAGGTCTTCATCGGTTTTCTCTGCAAGTAGATTTGTGTTTTCTGAGGCATTCTCAGCAAAACGGGCAGAATTCATCATGAAACATCAAAATTAGTTGAGAAGCAAAAATTGAAGTTTGTTGAAGCCTAAAATGAATTCTAAAAAAAAAATCATGTCTCTAGAGGTCATTTTAACTAATTTTTGTTGTTACCTTGAGTTCAAATCAGACATCAAAATCAGTTATAATTTCAATCAAATATCTAAGATATTTTGTGTTGTTGAGAGCCAAAATGATGAGGATTTGATTTTGTAGTTGAGGAGAGAGATGAGAGAGATGTTTTTAACTTGTTGAGAAGGTTTTCCAAGTGGACACATGTCAAATGCAGATTAGATTTGGGAATTCATTTTCTCCTATATCATTCTCTTTTTCTTTCTTTGAAAGGGTCGACAATTTTTCTTGTGCTATCAGTATGGTTCCAGTTTTCACTATGAAACCAAGGTTGTTGTTGGTTTTGCTTCCTATCTATTGAGCTAAGCTCTAGTAGTGAAGGCCACACATCTGCTTCTGTGAAAATTTTCATTTCATGTCATGTATTATTTTTTCTAAGATATTGGAAATTGATGCTACATCATGTGAAGTATTTTGAGTTTCATTTAGTGTTACTAGTTTATGTATTCAGTCTTTCCAAGGATGAATATAAAAGGGATTTACAATGAATTATTTGGGTTTTCTTATTCTGTCTCTTGATTCTTCATATGTTATTAGCTTTGTAATTGAGTGAATAAGGTTCATTTGATTTAAGGTAGCTTGGATGAGTTGTGTATTAGATCTGTTGTTGCTTTTGACTCAAGGAGTTAAGTAAATGCTTCAATGTTCTGATAGGGTTTCTAGGTATATGAAGGGGATATTTCATAAGAATAAAATTTGGGAATTTCAGTTGACAAACTTAATTGTAATGCAATCAAGTTAGGTCATCCTACTGGTAATGACTCTATGTTGCAATGGATAAGGTATCGATCACTAAATCAAATGCAAGATGATATGAATGTCATTTGCACAAATCTTTTTAATTAAAATCAATTCAGTATTTTATGTTTTGTAGTGGCCTTAAAGGAATTAACCCTCACTTAGCTTATGGTTTCATAGGTTATGATCTCTAGCTATTTCATTCATATGTCATTACATAAGTATCAGAAGATAAAAGGGGTTTTCATCTATTGTTATTAGGTTCAGATTATATGTTTAATTGCACTATTACCATATATTAGAACCTCAAGGTTAACCTACCTAGGTCTGGTAGAGCCTGAAGTGAAGAAAGAGTTATGCCTTATAGTTGGCCCAAGATTGTAGTCGAGTGTATCCATCATAGAAATTTGCTATCCTTAGATGCATTGGTCTGGTTTCTTGGTTATTTTCAAAACTATTAAATCAAGAGCCAATACCACCTATTATTAAGTAGAAGAAGTATAGATCTATGATTGGAGGTTTGCAATATTTGACTCATACAAGACTAGATACAGCTAATGTAGTTGATGTTGTTGCGAGATTTCAAGATGATCCTAAAGAATCACATTATGCAACATGTTGGTCTGACTTTTTGTGTAGTAGAAGTTTTCTGTTAAATCATAGAAAAGTCAGATGTTCTATTCCTAAGTGAAGCATAGGGTTTTGGATAATCCATCCATAAAAAGTAATCATCATGTAAACCCTATATCCTCGTTATTCATAAATTGTCGAGCGCGAAATTTTGATTTTTCAAAAAGAGACGAATATGCTGTCATATCCTTTTTTCCTTTTTCTCCTGGGTTACCTTTCTTCTTATTTGTCCCAGCCATCAGATCCGAGTAGATCTACCGTTGTCGTTACCTCGCTATGACAAGTTGCATGCTTATTAAGTATGGTGAGGTAACGAATGCTACATATTTTACGAGGCAGGACCGTAAAGTAAAGATACGGCGATCGAAGATTTGCTTATTAAATGATTTATTGTGCAGGTACACTTTCCAAGTTACCGTCCAAAAAGGATAGGGACCCACTAGAAATATCTGATATCAGAGCCAGAATGATGGTTTTTTCGGATGTTCTGCCACCTCGCTATCGAAAAAATCAGACACTTCGCCATTAGCGAAGTAGCGAAGCCCCATAAAATGGTAAAAGGTCGGCAAGATCTTTGGTGACATGGAATGATAAGTGACTACAGTAAATTTTGACATGTGCCAACTATGCAGAGATCTGATTCTCATCAATACCTTTCTAACTGAATGTACAAAAGATCCTGAACGTCAGCTTGGAATGGATCAATGGAGCTCGCTACCTCGCTATGAAGAGTTGCAAGGGAGATAATTATAGCGACATAGCGAGTTGGGCCCACCACCTTCTTTCTTAACAAGCCCTATAACGTATCTTTCGATCAATTCTGGATCAGATCCACGATTGTCATCGCTTCGCTATGGCAAGGTGCTTGTTCTTTATGCATAACAAAGTAGCGACATGTTGACACGTGTTCTCAGTCGTCAGTGGGTCCAGGTATAAGTGCCATCAAAGAAAGAATTATGTACGTGGCGAGTTCTCATTGGGTCAATTGACTGACATGACAAATGCAACTCCTAGTTGTTCTCTCTGCACCACATGATCGTAGGATTTTTGAAGATCGACGGCGCAGTTTTAAATGAAAAATGTAGTGCCACTCTCTGTATTAATTAGACAAGAAAGCTTCATCCGTGAGGAAAAACAGAGTATAATACAAAGAGATTTCATCAGTTTCATCTTACGCGAGCAAAGATTTGGAGCCATTCTTGTGCAGAAGCAATTACTGAAAGAAAAGCGCACCAAGGTCTGGTAGAAATCGTGAAGTTCTCTGTTCGCGAAAAATTTGCAAGAATACGGAGGAAAATAGAGACATAATTCAAGTAAGTAATATTACCATAATCTTTGTAAGCTTTTCAGTTCTAAAAAGATAGTCCAAGATGCCTCCGAAGAAGGGATTTTCAGGTGCAATAAACTACTTGGATAGAAATGTGCATGATGATTTGCTTGAGTTGCTTCCTGAGTCTACTGTAGAAATGGTGCAAGTTAAGAGGTTAACCTCACTAAACCCTAGGCTAAGGATAGCTGATGGATTGTATGATAAGGGTAATTGGGTTCAGGATGCTCAAACTTCTCAAACTGGTTTGAGTTTATTCAAAAAATGGTTTGCAGAAAGGAAGTTATATGCCCCTCATGCCAATATATGGAATTTTGATCTTGGAAAGCTTGTTGTTCCCAGTGTGTTTATAGATTTTGACCTGCTTGAAGCTATAGCGAAAAATTATGATCAAGCCACTAAGGTAGCGAGAAGAATGGATGGTGAGGCTTTAGTTACCATCAGTCCAGAGGAGATTAGGAAAGTTTTCAGTCTGGGACCTCTCACTATGTATCATGTGCCCATTAACTTGATAGAGTTAGAAAAGGAATATGTGTCCAAAAGGGATGTAGTTAGACAAGGTGCACTGAAAGCCCACATAGGCCAAATTGGAGGCCTACCAACAATAACATCATCTTCTAAAGAACCATTCAAGAAATCATGCTTTAATGCCAGGGTAGTAGAGATATATAGGACCCTGTGTAGAGTCTTCGGAGAGGGTGAAGAAGATTTTATTCCGGTGAGCTTCATGTATATGATCACCCAAATCTCCTCTTTTGGTGTGGAAATAATTTTTGATTTTGCATCTTACCTGGCTAATGAGATTCACCAGGGATTGGTGGGGATTGCAAAGGGCAAGGTGGAAAAGGTTTGGGGTCAGTACTCCCTATTGATGCATATGTTTCTTTTTAAAGGGGCTACTTATTTCGGTAAAGAGATGGTTTTAAATAGGGAACAAGAGGGGGAGGCACTGCCAGTCCAATTATGGAGTGTAGACATGACTTGGGAAGCAGAAAATGCTAGCTTTGTTAGATCTGATAGGCACTTTGCCTCTAAACTAAGATGCCTCATGTTGAGTGACAATCCCAAAATTCCTAAGGCATTAATGCATCTTGTCAGGCCTATGGACAAACCCCATAGTCTAAAAGTTTCACATAATTGGGGAGATATTATCACATATCCAGTCTCAACTGTTATTAGGGTCTATGGATTCAAAGGGACACCCCATGTACTACCCTATCAGGTACCTTTAAAGGTAGGGATAGCTGAATTTTTGTGGCATTTGGGAGGAGTGGAGGAGACCTTTTTTGCACAAAAGGGGAACAGGATCAATTTTTCCTACTTGCACTATAGCTCACCAATTTGTGATAACTAAAGAAGGGTGGATCTTTCTCCACAAAATTTTGGATCAGTATAAGATGGCAGTGTCTCATGCTCATTTTTGTGACACAGAAGGTTTCTTAACTCTGCTCTTAGACTTAGGATCAAGCTTCGTCCAAGTCAGCATGATTTCTATTTTCCTGAAGATATAATAAGGAATGAATATTCTCTCCATGAGCAAGAAATAAAGAAAGAAAAATGGAGAATCTATTCAAAAGTTTTGGAATTCATTAATTTTTTTGACAAAGATTACAGTCCTCTTAGTAATGTTGAAACCAATGTAGATAAGATAAATAAGCTCATGAATACATTCTCTAAGATAATGGAAGTAATGAATGAGAAGAAACAACATTTTATTGATTCTTTTCTAGATAAAGCCAGAGAAGTTATGAGAAAATTGGGTTTCACTCACAACATTGGAATGGGTCCACTAGTTGTACGAAAGAAGAAAGGATATACTGTTGTTCAGCAGCAGATGCCCATTGTAAACAAAGAAAAGCAGGCAGTTGAATCTACTAGTATTGTCCTGGAAGAAAGACCCCCTGAACCTTCTCCCAAAAGAAGAAAAATTATAAGGGAAGAAGGATCCCCTGATGAAGGTTACTCACCTTCTCAAACTCCAATGAGAATTGAGGAAGAGCAGCTCACCAATGAGCAAATTGAACAAATGGGGTCACAAAGAGAAATTTTTGTTACTTAATCAGAAATTGATGAAGGGAACCCCCTGGAAACTCCTGTGCCAAGTTTTGAATTAACTGTAGCAGATTTCAGAGGAAGGGAATTGGACCCTATTTTGGAGCAAGCCAGTCAGCAATTTTTATCTGATAACAGTTTTGTAAGATCTAGGGCTTTCCATCAGTTTGCATGGAGGGTAAACATGCACATTTTTGAGCAAAGGTGTAAAAATATGAAAACAGAGCATCCAGAAATGGATGAGGCCTCCATTCAAAATCAAATAAAGGAACAAATGATGCAAGAGTTCCATAATATAACCCCTAATGAGGGTAGACAGATGGTAAAAAGTGCAAATATTTTATTATTTCCCAATTGGGATATTGCTGATGCATTAATTTTTAATTCTGTATCAAATAATTTAGAACTACAGGATCCAAATAAAGAGGAATTCTTGGGAATAGCATTCAGTAATGATCAAGTTTCCCTTGTTATGTGGTCACTAAGAAGAGGATCCAGGACTACTTCATCATAGCCTGACGATTCAGGACTAACAGGGAGTATCATTGTAAGGAGAGTTGCTGATACTTCAAATGTACAGGCAGCCCACATGAATGTGGATTATTCTAAATTTGCCTTGGCCACTGTAGAAAGAGAAGAAAAAGAAATGATTGATTTGCACAGTAAATATGAAATAGTGGTGGATGCTTACAATCAAGAGGTAAAAAAGAGAATTGAGCTGGAAAATAGGGTATCTCAATTGGAGAAGATACTTGAAAAAAGGAAAGTGGGAGAATCCAGTACACTGAGAATTGCATACCCTTCACAGTCATCTGTTGGATTAACCCCTATCATTGAAATACCTGACACCCCTGAAAGGCCCCAATTCTATACTGCAAAGGAATTTGAAGCAGAAAAAACCAAATTACATGAGTGGCAGATAGAATTTAGAAATCAGCAGGAAGAAAAATGGAAGCAGGGTGTGACATATCTGAGAGATAAAATACAATGGTCAACTTTTTATGATCAGTCGACAAGGATTGTAACCCTCATAGATGAGTTGAATAAAGAAAAGGATGGACTAACTTCTCTTGTGCAGAAATGGAGAGAGAGAAATAATGATATTACAATCATATGTATATCTGCAGTCCAAATGCCTTATCATCAAGTTGAGAAGATTTTTGATTTGTTGAATAAGTTAGAAAATTTTGAGAATGAAAGAGATTCTTTACAGAGAAGATTGATACTCTATTTTTCAAAATATCTTTCTGAAAAATTCACCTTATTTCCTTGCGCTTTAGAATCTGTTGATACAGTAAAGGAAAAAGAAAAATGGAAAAAGGAAATGGATGAGTTATTCGATAACAGAATAATAAACATCATTAGTGAGACTGGCCATTGGTTTTGGGCAAAGACAAATGAGGAGCTAGTAAAAATACAATTGTATTATACTGATATGAGAAAAGAATTGGATGATTTAGAAGAAAATGCAAATTCTTTAATAAAGATACAAAGAGAAACCCTAAGTTTTGATTGGCCAGATGATGATACTTTTAATAAATGGAAAAATTAGTTTAGGGAACAGATGTCAGAAGACAATGAGGAAGAAGATGCAAAATTAATAGTTACCTTTGTAATCAGCAATGATGACATGGAAAATCCCCAGGTTAAAGTGAGTTTGCAGGTAACAGAAGATGATACATCACTTACAGACCTCATGGGTATGTACTCCAAAGATGAAGAATAATTGTAAGATCAAATCACAACAACTAAGAAGCATAACAGAAAGGGACCCGCCAAGAAATGTTGTTGTAATTAACCTTTCTGTTATTTTGTTTTTGTCTTTCTTTAGAAGGACACCTGTCACCTTCTTTAGCCTGAAGCTTGTTGCATCTCACACTATTTAAGTGAGATCCCAAGGCTAAAGAAGGGTCAGAATTCTGTTTTTACTAAGTGTTGTGCTTAGTCCTTTTTTTGGTCCAAACATTTGAAAAGCAAGTTTGTAGTATACTTTTCTGTCAAAATTTCTGAGAATACATGAATGTAGAAAGAGCTGTGCTTCTTTTCTGAAGGTTTTTCTAGGTCTATTGTAAAGGATATAACATTTTCAAAGAAAATGAAAACAAATTATGAACTGTCCCCATATCAATTCTTTTTGAATTTTGTCTCCTTTTAAATACTTAGCTACCTTGATGTTGTGTGAGTAAAAGCTTATGCAATTGATTGCAATCTAGTAGGGTTGTATATCCATTTATTATTGTCGCTAATTCAATGGATTAAATAAGGGCTCTGATGAATGTGATGAGATTTCTTAGGTATTGAAAAAGATTTTTGAATGATAAATTCTGATAAGAATTGCTGATAGAATTTGTTGCAAAGCAACAAATTAGATCTAAGAATTTGCTATAGACTCTGAACCCCAATGGATTAGGCACTGATCAAAATTATTTCAGCCAAAAGAGAAGTATATTATAACTAGTATCATGAAATCAAATTTTACTTTTATTTCTTGTAAGATATTCAAAGTTGGCCAGCACTTGCCTGCATGGAATGTTTTAGCTTCATTTAGCCATTGCTGTTGAAAACATCTGCAGATCTATAGAAGATTTCTTGGCCATATCTGTTCAAGGGACGTGTTTACCAATTTGGTAAGAGTTATGTATATGTTTGAGGATTTAGAGATGAAAATCAGAATGAAACTAAGAATAATTCTCATACAGTTGTTCCATTTTTTAACCTTCCCCAGGTACACCTGCCCTGGTTTTGCAGAGCCAAAAGAGTAGAAAACCGTCTATGGTTTTGTTTGAAGTTGGGTCCTAGTACTTTGCATATGCAAGTGTTAATGAGAATTGGCTATTTATGTACTGATATCTATGTATTAAGCCTTTTGTCACTTAGTAGTTTTAGCACTGTTTTATAAATCAAAAACACCAACAAAATGGCGACTCTACTGGAGAATTGTCTAACACATTTGTAAAAAGTACTGCAGTTGTCTTTGGTCCTACTGTGTACGTGTGTGTCGTATGATCTTTGTTTTTCCCGTGGCTATATGGGAATCTTTTAGTGTCAAACCTTGAGGATTTAAAGAAGATAGAACCCAAGTACCATTGCTACACACTGACGCATCCAGCTTATCCAAGTGTCTTATCTAACAAGCAAGAGTTGCAGTCTTACAACATCAGTGATTGGTCTATCTGTGTCATATTCTTTGTCCCTACTTGTGTATTGGTTTCCTTCAGTCAGTAAAAGTGTTATTATGTTTTTCCCGAAAGAGGGTGGCGACTCAGTCAAGGTTTTGAAGCTAGTGCTTATTGTAACAAAAGAAGAATATGGCTGACAAGAGAAAAAACACAAGGGCTTACATGAGAGCCAATCCCGATGTATCAATGTACACTGATCTACCCCAAGGTGGTAGGAAGAACCAAAATAAGAAAAGAACAGATCCAAATCCTACTTGGAAACCCAGAGGTAATGCATCTGTAAATTCCCATTATCCACCAATAATAGGAAGAGAGTCATCTTCTCTTAGCTCTGAATCCGAAACTACAAGACTCTTAGGAGGTATTTTCAGTACCCCATTACCAGATGAGAGAGTTTTTCAAGACAAGGACGTATCTACTATGGGAATTGCTTCATTAAGACCAGAGCCTGTAGCAGATATAAATTGTGGGCTAGGATTTAGGAGTTCATCTGATAATCTTTTTAATCCCAGAGTAGCCCCTTATATAGAACCAAACCTTATAGATCTGGATGACCCGGCTGATTCCGAGGCAACCTCTGCAGACTCTAAAGAAGTGCAATCTGAAATAGGATTTTTGAAGAAATGGATTGTTGAGGAAGAAGCTAAACGCATTCATCTTGAAAAGGAGAGGGAGCGAGCCACTTTGGATGCAATAATAGAAAGAGATACTCTGCTAAGAAGGATGGCTGCTTTGAAAGAGCAAAACAAAAAATTAGAAGAGAATACTACAACTCTCCATAAGGATGTCTTTGGAGACGTTGATAATCTAAGAGCTAAAGTTCAACAACAGGAGAAAAGCCTAAATCAAAGGCAAGAACCAATTATTGCTCAAGTTCAAGCTTATAAACCTATTCAAGTTGATCCGATAGAGCCCACTGGAACAGCTCCAGATAAAGGGAAAGGCAAGGCTATAGGAATCCAAATAAATGAGCCTCAAGCTATACCGAGCAAACCTATATAACCCTCCATATCTAAATTGGATCTAGATCTTGAGAAGGCTCAAAAAGAGAGGGAAGATCTTGCAAAAGAACTTGAGAAGGTTGAGAATGAAGCTCAGGCTGCAGAAACTAGAAGGAAAATCCAATTCATAAAGTCTAATTCTGCATTGGCTTCATGGCCTAGTTTGTTTATCCCACCTACAAATCCTACACCAGTTAGTGGTCCCATAATCCTGACTCAGAAAGTACCTCAATCTGCTCTTACCTCATTTTCCACTATTGGCACTCAAGTCCCATTTGTCCCACCACCACCGTCCCAAGCTGCTCCCTTGAGTCAAGCTAATATAGGTAGTACCTCAAATGTTCCTGGTTTCTAGAAGAAACCTACATACCTGGAAAAGTATAGAAAAATATCATTTGCCGGTATTCCTGGTGCCCCCCATCCCATATCTTTTGATTTAAGGGATAAAGTGGTTAAGTTTTCTGGAAATAATGTTGTTACTGGTGAAGAACATTTGAGGATTTTCATTGACATGTCAAATGATTATGAAGTTGAACATGAGGACATGGTGATGAAATTATTTGTGCATTCACTAACAGAGGATGCGAGGGATTGGTTCAGGAGGTTGCCTAATGACAATATTACTTCATGGAGTGATTTGGAGAAATTGTTCAAAGAGCAATATGGGGACAATACTAATGCAGGATTCATGTTGAACGAGTTCAACAATATCAAGAAGAATCCAAATGAATCCACATTTGATTTCAATGTGAGATTTCAAAAGGGGATGTACAAACTTTTTTAATTTATGAGGTTAAATGAAGACGTCTGTCTCACAACCTATTTCAATGCTTTTGATAGCAAAATGGCTTATCAATTGAGAGATAAGGATCCTAAAACTTTAAGAGATGCCTATAGAGTTGCAGTGAATATAGAAAATAATAGAAAGGCATCTGGAAAACTAGGAAAGAGGGATGATCCTAAGCTTTTTAATCCTAAGAATAATAATAAAAGGGAGGGTGACAAAACTTCCATAGGAAAAAAGCCTAAAGAACCTACTATAGGCCACATTTTAGAAATGCTCAAGAAGATGAATCCCACTATTTTCAATAAGCCAAATGTTGCTGAGAGAACCCCTGTGAATAACAACAATTTCAATAGATAGCCTAGGATGCATAATTACCCTTACACCACTCAATGGAAAGATGGTAAACCAGTTCCCAACCAGACCGAAAATATGAAAGATAAGGGTACTCCAGACCCCCTGCTAAGGAACACTGTGAATATGAATGATGATGTACCATGGTGCATTATATGCCAATCACCTCATTCTGCTGATTATTGTGATGTTGCTCAGTCGTTCACCCAAGCTCAAGGAGTACAAGTTGAAGAAGAAACTGAAGAGAAAAATCATGATGATATAAGCTGCAATATGGTGAACACATGTGATGATTTGATAGATTCTGATTCAGAAGAGCTTGAGAATGATATTACTAGCCAGAGAATTGCTTACCAGTTACATCATCAGCAAATTTTTTCAGATGATGAAGGGTATGATACAAATAAGGTATGCAGTACATTTTCTGACATAGGTCTCACAACTTTAAGAATCCCCTCCAAGGAGGAAATTGATAGAATTACAGCCGAAATGATTTCACAATTCCATAGTAATTATAATTTGAGAAATAGAGTAATAAATAATGATGCAGGAAGGCCATCTAGTGTGTTCATTAAAGATACCACTCATAAGATGAATGATCAACACAAGAAAGTCAATATAGATGTGCCTAAGATCAAGGAGAACAAGGGTAAGAAATGGGAACCAAAGAAGAAGGTTCAATTTCAGATAGGTGAAGCAACAAAACCAATAGTGCAACCAGAGAAATCAGAACTAGATGTTATCAAGCAAAATGTGGTGCTTACTACTCAAAAGACTTCGATTCCAGGTACTATTGTAAAACCTACTGTGGTTGAACCTGTTGATATGATTTCCATGTTATCTCAAATTACTGTAAAAGTGCCCTTGTCTAAGCTTTTTAGAATTGAAGAGCATAAGAATAAGGCTTTTTCATGGTTGGGTGGAATAGCAAACAACAATATTATTGATGATCAAGCTGTATCCCAACAGACCCCATTAATAATAGAGGACAGTGGTATTATATCCCAGATTCCTCAGATGTTTTTAGATGATTCATCAGTTGCATTCATAGAAGATATTGATCCTTTTTTCCTTAGTCTAATCATAAAAGGGAAGACTTTAAAAAATTGTATGATAGACTCGGGAGCTTCCAACACTATAATGCCTTTCAAAGTAATGGAAGCCCTAGGATTGAAGGTGGATACTAAGCAAGGCAGATGCTGAGGGATGGATGCTAGAGAGGTTCCAATAATAGGTACTATAAATGCCTTACCATTCAAACTGGCTGCATTTCTTGAGGTAGAATTAACCATGTCTGTCCTTGTGGTAGATATACCTCCACACTACGGAATGCTACTCTCCAGGAAATGGAGTGCTGCCATGGGGGGGAGCCTACAATGTGACCTTACTTATGCCACCTTTCATATAGGGGACAAAGCTGTCAGGGTAAATAGGGAACCAAGGGTTAACCACATCTTAGGTGAAGAAATTGACAAAGATACCACTTGTTTCCTAGACACTGGGATTAATGCTTTCAGGGCTGAACTAATTATTCAGGAAGTGGAAAACTTGCCTGCTATCATTGAAAATGAGGTTGAATGTTGCATGAATTCACCAAAATTATGGACAATGTTCTTTGATGGGGCTAGTTCTAAAGAGGGTGCAGGGGCAGGTGTAGTCTTTGTATCCCCTGAAAATAACACTTTTAGGTATTCATTCACCTTGAAGTTTGCCTGCACTAATAACATCGCAGAATATGAAGCATTGCTGCTAGGACTCAAAGTGGCCATACATCACAAAATTAAGAAATTGTGTGTCATAGGGGATTCTGAACTGATTATCTCTCAGATCAAAGGAACCTACTCCTCCAAAAATAGGAGATTGAAACAATATAGAAATGCAGTCTGGGATCAAATAGAATTCTTTGATGCATTTGGGATCTCATAGAGAGATAGGACTCAAAATAAGATGGCTGATCTTCTGGCAAATGTAGCCATCAAGCCAAAAGAAATATCATTTGCAGGAATCTCCCAGATTGAGGTGCAAAACAGACCTTCCATACCTGACAACATTGAGAATTTGCAGGTGTTTGAAGATGACAAAGATATTACAATTTTTTTGCTAAATGAAGACAAGTACCATGGTTAGGAGATGGATTGCAATGGACTGATTGAAACCATAAATGGGAAAGAAACCATTTTTGGTCAAGAAATAATGCAATTAAAAACAAATAAGATGCCGAAGGGTTTGGTAGTCTTGGAAAATATTTTTGATAGCCAAGACAAAGTAAAATCAGGAGCAAACGACCCCAAACCCCAGGAGTTAGAAGAAATAAATTTGGGTACGGATGAAGTTCCTAAAAGGGTTTACATTGGCCAAGATCTGCCTGTTGAAATCAGGAAAGCATTGATTGACCTACTTAGAAAGTACAGGCATGTTTTTGCTTGGTCATATGATGACCTTAAGGCTTACAGGGAGGATCTTTTCCAGCATGTCATACCGTTGAAGGAAAATGTAAGACCTTTTAGGCAAAAACAGAGACCAATCAATCCTACCCTTGCCCCAAAAATGCAGGAAGAACTGACAAAATTGAGAGATGGTGGAATAATCAAACCAATTAGGCATTCCACCTGGGTTTCAAACCTAGTTCCTATTAGGAAGAAGAATGGAGATATTAGGGTTTGTGTTGATTTTAGGAATCTAAACATTGCATCTCTGAAAGATAATTATGGCTTACCTAATATGGAAGCCATGTTACAACAAGTGACCGGCTCTAAATTGATGTCAATGATGGATGGCTTTTCTGGATATAATCAAGTTCTAGTAAAAGAAAGTGAACAGTTCAAAATAGCCTTCACAACCCCTTGGGGAATATACGTGTATGTGAGGATGCCTTTTGGCTTGATTAATGCAGGAGCTACTTTCGAAAGAGCCATGGATGTAGCATTTCATGATTATATTGACAAATTTATGGTTGTGTACCAAGATGATCTTACAGTGTATTCTAACAAGGCTGAAGATCACTGCAAACACTTGGAAAAAATCTTTATAAAAGCCCTAGAATATGGGGTATCTTTAAACCCAAAGAAATGCTCATTTGGGGTCACAGAAGGAAAGTTATTAGGACACATAGTGTCTAAGGATGGGGTAAAAATAGACCCAGAAAGGGTAATAGCTATTGATAAAATCCCCAAACCAAAAAATGTGAAAAGTATCCAGTCCTTTTTTGGCCAGGTTAATTTTCTGAGGAGATTTGTTACCAATTTCGCTGAAATTAGTAGACCCATCTCAAAAATGCTCAAGAAAGGAGCTGTCATAGATTGGAATGGTGAACCTTCATAGGCATTCCAGGATATAAAGACTACAATAAAGAATGCTCCAGTGTTGAGGACCCCAGATTATGCAAAACCCATGCATATTTTTTTTTTTGCATCATTCCATACTGTAGTTGCAGTTTTATTATAGAAAAATCAAGAAGGATATGAGCAGCCTATTGCCTTTTTCAGCAAATCCCTGCAGCCTGCTGAACTGAAGTATGAAATAAATGAAAAGCAAGCATATGCTTTGGTAAAGGCTATAAAAGCATTCAGAAGTTATTTGGTAGGTGCTATTGTTATCGCTTTTGTACCTAGTGCTGCAGTCAAGGATATATTCTCTCAGCAGGAAGTGTCAGGAAGGAGGTGTAGATGGATCAATAGAATCCAAGAATTTAACATTGATATGCAGATAACAAAGTTAGTAATAGGTCAAGGTTTGGCCAAACTCATGGCCGAAACTAACCTAGAAGCTAATCAGATAAACCTGGTAAATGATGATCTCAGAGCTGACTTCTGTGACATGGACCAGTGTGACTGGTACACCAATGTCATACATTACTTGCAACATATGGAAGCTCCTCCCCATCTGCCTGACAATGAAAAAAGGAATACTAAACTGCAAGCCATCAGGTATATAATTGTTCAAAATAACTTATGGTGGAGAAACTTTGAGGGAGTTCTTTTGAAATGTGTTGATAAAGAAAGGGCAAAAGAGGTTTTGAAAGAAATGCATGCTGGAGTATGTGGAGGACATTACATGGCCAAAACTACTGCGCATAAGATAATGAGGGCTAGATTTTGGTGGCCTTCTCTGTTCAAGGATGCTCAAGTTATGGTTAAGAAATGTGATCCTTGTCAGAGGTTTGTTGGAAAGCTAAAATTCTCAAGAAATACTCCACTGAGGCCAGTTGAAACTCAAGCACCTTTTCAACAATGGGGTTTGGACTTCATAGGAGAGATCTTCCCCAAGTCTAGCACTGGCTATTCTTGGATTCTGGTTGCTACTGACTACTTTACAAAATGGGTAGAGGCTATCCCTACCAGAAATGCAACAAGTAAAGTGGTAAATAATTTCCTATTGAATAATATTATTTCTAGATTTGGATGTCCACAGTGAATTGTCACAGATAATGCTATGTGTTTTAGGTCTGAGGAGTTCATCAAGTTTTGTGATAAATATGGAATGACAAGAACATCATCTGCTCTGTATCATCCACAAGGGAATGGACAAGCTGAGTCCACAAATAAAAGCCTGTTGAAAATCATTAAGAGAACCTTGGATGATAATAAAAGGGCATGGGATTCCAAGTTACAGTTGGAAATATGGGCTGACAGAGTAATTGTAAAAAAAGCAATTGGGGTAGCTCCATTTGATTTAGTATATGGAATTCAAGCTAGAATGCCTTAGAACAACTTGATGGGACTATACAATTAGATCCAGTCATATGATGAAGATACAACAGATGAAATGAAAGAAAGAATGGATGAATTGGTAGGATTGACCGAAATCAGAAGAGAAGCATCTTTGAAGAACCAAAAGTTGCAGTTGCAAGTCAAAACACTCTATGATAAAAGAACTGTAAGCAGAAAATTTGAAAATGGAGACCTAGTCTTAATGTGGAATGCCAGAATTGAAGATAAAGGAAAACATGGCAAATTTGATCCTATTTGGTTAGGCCCATATCTCATTGAGAATGCTTGGGGTGAACATTCTTACATAATCAAAGATATATTTGATAATATTCTTGAATTGCCAGTTCATGGACAGTTCTTGAAGAGGTATTTTTCTTGAAAAAATACTTATTTTCTTCCATGAACAGTAGCTTTAGGGTTTCCTGTCATCTTTTTTCTGTAAATCCTTGTACAGTCGGGTTCTTCGTTTTTGTGTGTTGCTCTCTGAAGAAGTTGTCATCTTACCGAATGTGTCATCTGCTTTCTCATAGATTCTGAATTCTTGCATAGACTCAAGTAGTCTATCATCCCCAAACAGAGCCACTGTTGGTCTGACTTTTTGTGTAGTAGAAGTTTTCTGTTAAATCATAGAAAAGTCAGATGTTCTATTCCTAAGTGAAGCATAGGGTTTTGGATAATCCATCCATAAAAAGTAATCATCATGTAAACCCTATATCCTCTTTATTCATAAATTGTCGAGCGCAAAATTTTGATTTTTCAAAAAGAGACGAATATGTTGTCATATCCTTTTTTCCTTTTCTCCTGGGTTACCTTTCTTCTTATTTGTCCCAACCGTAAGATCCGAGTAGATCTACCATTTTCGTTACCTCGCTATGATAAGTTGCATGCTTATTAAGTATGGCGAGGTAACGAATGCTGAGTATTTTACGAGGCAGGACCGTAAAGTAAAGATACGGCGATCGAAGATTTGCTTATTAAATGATTTATTGTGCAGGTACACTTTCCAAGTTACCGTCCAAAAAGGATAGGGACCCACTAGAAATATCTGATATCAGAGCCGAAATGATGGTTTTTTCAGACGTTCTGCCACCTCACTATCGGAAAAATCAGACACTTCGCCGTTAGCGAAGTAGCAAAGCCTCGTAAAATGGTAAAAGGTCGGCAAGATCTTTGGTGACGTGGAATGATAAGTGACTACAGTAAATTTTGACATGTGCCAACTATGCAGAGATCTGATTCTCATCAATGCCTTTCTGACTGAATGTACAAAAGATCCTGAACGTCAGCTTGGAATGGATCAATGGAGCTCGCTACCTCGCTATGAAGAGTTGCGAGGGAGATAATTATAGCGACATAGCGAGTTGGGCACGCCGCCTTCTTTCTTAACAAGCCCTATAACTTATCTTTCGATCAATTCCAGATCAGATCCACTATTGTCGTCGCTTCGCGATGGCAAGGTGCTCGTTCTTTATGCATAATAAAGTAGCGATATGTTGACACGTGTTCTCAGTCGTCAGTGGGTCCAGGTATAAGTGCCATCAAAGAAAGAATTTTGTACGTGGCGAGTTCTCATTGGGTCAATTGACTGACATGACAAATGCAACTCCTAGTTGTTCTCTCTACACCACATGATCGTAGGATTTTTGAAGATCGACGGCGCAGTTTTAAATGAAAAATGTAGTGCCACTCTCTGTATTAATTAGACAAGAAAGCTTCATCCGTGAGGAAAAACAAAGTATAATACAGAGAGATTTCATCAGTTTCATCTTACGCGAGCAAAGATTTGGAGCCATTCTTGTGCAGAAGCAATTACTGAAAGAAAAGCGCGCCAAGGTCTGGTAGAAATCGTGAAGTTCTCTGTTCGCGAAAAATTTGCAGGAATACAGAGGAAAATAGAGACAGAATTCAAGTAATACCTGTCACCTTCTTTAGCCTGAAGCTTGTTGCATCTCACACTATTTAAGTGAGATCCCAAGGCTAAAGAAGGGTCTGAATTCTATTTTTACTAAGTGTTGTGCTTAGTCCTATTTTTGGTCCAAACATTTGAAAAGCAAGTTTGTAGTATACTTTTCTGTCAAAATTTTTGAGAATACATGAATGTAGAAAGAGATGTGCTTCTTTTCGGAAGGTTTTTCTGGGTCTATTGTAAAGGATATATCATTTTCAAAGAAAATGAATACAAATTATGAACTGTCTCCATATCAGTTCTTTTTGAATTTTTTCTCCTTTTAAATACATAGCTACCTTGATGTTGTGTGAGTAAAAGCTTATGCAATTGATTGCAATCTAGTAGGGTTGTATATCCATTTATTATTGTCGTTAATTCAATGGATTAAATAAGGGCTCTGATGAATGTGATGAGATTTCTTAGGTATTGAAAAGGATTTTTGAATGATAAATTTTGATAAGAATTGCTGATAGAATTTGTTGCAAAGCAACAAATTAGATCTAAGAATTTTCTATAGACTCTGAACCCCAATGGATTAGGCACTGATCGAAATTATTTCAGCCAAAAGAGAAGTATATTATAACTAGTATCATGAAATCAAATTTTACTTTTATTTCTTGTAAGATATTCAAAGTTGGCCAGCACTTGCCTGCATGGAATGTTTTAGCTTCATTTAGCCATTGCTGTTGAAAACATCTGCAGATCTATAGAAGATTTCTTGGCCATATCTGTTCAAGAGATGTGTTTACCAATTTGGTAAGAGTTATGTATATGTTTAAGGATTTAGAGATGAAAATCAGAATGAAACTAAGAATAATTCTCATATAGTTGTTCCATTTTTTAACCTTCCCCGGGTACACCCACCCTGGTTTTGCAGAGCCAAAAGAGTAGAAAACCGTCTATGGTTTTGTTTGAAGTTGGGTCCTAGTACTTTGCATATGCAAGTGTTAATGAGAATTGGCTATTTATGTACTGATATCTATGTATTAAGCCTTTTGTCACTTAGTAGTTTTAGCACTGTTTTATAAATCAAAAACACCAACACAATAGTAAAAATGATTTTTAGATATTTAAAGGGTGCACTTGATTTTGGATTATGGTATGATAGATCAAATTACTTAACCTTATGTGCATATACTAATGTGGATTGGGTAGACAATATGGATGACATAAAGAGTACAATTGATGGAGTATTTTTTATAGGAGGAAGATTGGTTTATTGGCTAAGCAAGAAGCATGATTGTATTTCTCAAAGAACAATAGAAGGAGAGTATCTAGCAGCAATGAATAATTGTAATCAAATCATGTGGATGAAGAAATTTTTGAAGGACATTGGAGTTGAGTTTACAGAACTTGTTATCATACACTGTGATAATACAAGTATAGTGACTATGTCTAAGAATCTTGTGTTACATTCTAAGACAAAGTACATATCTATTAAATATGACATTTTGAGAGATAAAGTTGTAGAGAAGGAGATCATATTAGAGTATATCAATACAAAGGAGTTGATAGAAGACATATTTACAAAGTCGTTACCGAATGATACATTTAAGTATTTGAGAGGTATTCTTGGGGTCATACCTCTACCTAATTATGAGTAGTTAATGCAGAGATTGCATTATTCCAATGATACATAGCACTGTTATTTATTTGGATTGGATGTTTTATGCTTCCTCTATCGGTGTGTATCTATGTTTGAGTTGAGTCATGAAGGACTCTTGGTAACTGGCATTTAACAGTGTCTTTGGACACTTTAGCTTGTTGAAGATATTATTGCAGTAGAATTGACATAATGATATCTTTGTCATCAATGTCAATGGGGGAGAAGATGTACATGAAAAACATCTTATGGTACATTAAAATGGGGGAGGTGATTTGTACATGAAAAACATCCCGTGGAGAAAATATTGATGCCAATTGGGGGACTATATCTATGGGGGGAGAAGTACATTGATAGAGAGTTGTTCCTAAGATTTAGATTGTATTTATGAAGAGGATTTGAAAAGAAAAATTGCATTTGAGAAGTTGCAACAAAGATATAGTTGGTATTCATGAAACTTAGATATTTTTCATCTATGTTGCCATCAATTACAAAGGGGGAGATTGTTAGCATGAATGTTGATGATATTCCTATGGGTGAGCATCCTAGCATTGTTTGAGCATTTGAGAGATTATTAGTATAATTGTGTGTTGCATTCATGATTGTGTTTTTCATTTATGTCAACATAGTAATGATTCTATGAAAACTACAGAGTAGCAGAAAGATATTGAGATCATTAGGTCCAAGGATTAAAGATGAGGAAAAGCATAGTTGAGGGCATGTTCTACAGAGTGCCATGATGACATGGCTAAGTGTATATGAATAAATATGAAGACAATTGACATTTATTTGAGATTTATTGAAGACAGGATTTTGGCAGAGTTCCTCATAAGCAGTTTTTGGTAATTGGATTATATCTCCTAACAAAGATAGAATATGGTTAAGAGCAACAAGATAGAGGAAGAAGACATGACAGAGATGGCATGGTTGATCTTATTAAGTATAAAGTTTCATGTATGAATACTTGTGAAGATTACAAGTCAATAGTGTCATGCAATTATGAAAAGATGTATTGTAACATGTATTGTATTATCTTAATGTGATCCTATTCTAATTATAAATTTAGAAAGCCTCAAGGATGACTCAATAATTAGTTTGAGGACTTGGTATAAAGGAATTTTTTTCCCTTGTGATTGAATGTGTAATTGTGGTAAGAAATTTTGATTATAGTTGTTAATGAAGTATATGTAATGGAGTGTGAAGACATAGATGTAAGATCTAGTGAATCTAATATTGAGTATCTTAAGATCAGACAAATATTTGGCATAGATAAGGCAAAATGAGTTGATAGAGAGATTGTATTTGGAAAAGAGATAGCAGTGGATAGTTATTTATTGGTATTATTCAATAAAGAATAATATAAAGGCCAATTGGACAGTCAACTCCATAGTCTTTCCCCTAAAGCTATTTGGACAATGGGTTCTTCTACCTTCCACAAGTCCTAATAGGGTTGGAATTTCCTTACAAGGATTCAAAGTCTCCTAACAAGGATTGACATGTAACAAATGTATTTTAATGACTCCTAATAGGATCCATCCTCTAACATGGAACTTATATATATCAATACATCACTTTGTGGGTACCATCCCCACTGCATTCTTCCCTTGGACAAAGGATTTCCCTAGTTAACAAACTTTTGTGTTATTGTTGTAGATGCTTAAAATCGACCAAAACACTATATTAATTCATTTAATATTTCTTTTGACATTATAATAAATTAATTATATTTTTCAGGTTCCTCTACTTATTTAATTAAATAGGTTCAGTTTTCTAATGTATTTAAATTTAATTTAAATGCATCCCCTCTAATGTGTTAAATTTATGTAATGTATAATACTCCACAAATCCATTTTTAAATAACTTTTAATTTATTTAATTCTCTCCACTTTATTAAATTCTTTAATCCTATGATTAATTTAAATTATATTTAATTTAATCTTAATCTCATTCTAAAACCTAGTCTTCACCCATCACTCTCATCCTTCTAAGCTTACCCATAAATTAATCTCACTTAATTATTCCTAAACACCTTTCTAAACACCTTTTAGCTCCTAAGTGTTTTCTTACACATGTGTGAGAAATTCAAGATCCAATAGAGCTTCCATTTATTCAAAAGTGTCTTACACTCATACACACTTGTCCCCCTTTCCTTTCTCTAAGGTTTCTCACACATGTGTGAGCAAACCTTAAGCCATCACTTTCATCCAAAAGGCTTATGTTGACCTTTGCATGGCTTGTCCCCTTAGTTCATGGGTCTCCCTTGTGGCACCTATGTGGATGGCACATAGATGCCACCTCCCCAAGGCATCTATCAAACCTATAAATAGAGCCCTTGTCTCAAGCATTTTCAATCTCCCTCATTTGCATTGTTATCATGCTAGTTTAGATTTTGAGTTTTTAGAGATTTTATGTTTTGAGCTAATCTTTGGTAGTTGTTTGCATTGTTTAAGTTTTTAGATTTTGCATTAGTTTTATGATAGCATTATATTGTTAAGTTTATTTCTTCATTGCATTCCATTCACATTCACATCCATGGAATCCTTTGAGGATGGCTTACTCATAGCCATTTCTTGAAGGCATTTCATGTACATTTTAGTATAGATTCACATTTTCATATTTTCATTTATTCATATCAGTTTGAAGGGATTCATTCATAATTGTGTTTGGGAGAAAACATCTACATCCCTCACACTTAAGCACACCAATGAGGCCTCTTATGTGCACCCTTGTTGAGATACTTTGAGGTTGCATGAGGATTTTTAATTTGTGGTTGCATAAGTTGTTAAACTCAAGTTTATCTTAATTGTATTTCATTTTGTTTCAAATCTTTCATATGCATGTGTACAACTAACATTTTCTTGTTTACGCATGCTCTTGATAGATTAGATTTTCTTGCATACATTTTGGCATGCTCGGTGGGACCCATGTCCCTTTTCCATTAGCAAAATCGATCAAAAAACTTGTCTTTTCACTATAAAAACCACTCATTTCCATCTCTATTAGGACATAGTGTTGTCTACGTAGATGCTTTGTCATCTCCACAGATCATCGTCTTTGCATTTTGGTGTCTCCACTAGATTCAATTGACAAAATTTGCCAAAAAAAAATGAGTTTTTTTTTGTTTTGTCATCTCTAAGGTTTGGATGTCTCTACATACTAAACTTTCATCTCCATAGTTTAATTTTTTTATCATTTGCATTGTGGACAACTAAAAATTAGTAGTTCACTTGATTTTCATCTCTGCCTTTGAACCGGTGCCTCCATCTTTGGACTGACATCTCTGCCTATAGAACTATCGTCTATAATGTTTTTGGCAATTGCAAGTTCTGTCGTCTATGTGGTTTGGCATCTTCATTCTTTTGCTACCATCTACGATCAACCAGAGTAAGTATCAAGTTTTTATTGTTTCATCTTCTATCATCTGTGAGTTGGTCATCTCTAAAGTTTTATCGTCTCTGCCTACATTCTATCATCTGTGATTTTTTTTTTTTTTAAAAGAGTATAAATCAAAATTTGAATTTTAGTGGTTCTATAAGATTGGGGTCATTCTAAGCTTATTTATGTATAGAAAAAATAACAACAAAAGTTAAAACAAATTTTCCCATAGATAGCTTTCACTTTTTTGAGATTTTGTTGAAGCTAATCAAGTTGTTTATTGCAGCATTACAGATGGGAGCATTTTAGAAACACCTAACCAAGTTTTCTTATAGGTTTTCTTTTATATTTTATTGCTCTTAGGAATGAACTTGAATGCTTAATCATTTTTCTTTGAATAAATGTTGCACTTAATGGGATAAATCAAACACACTCTTGAATGTCTGAACTTAAAAAAAGCATAATCAATTGAAAAAAACCTTTCATTTGGATGAATGTCAGTAAAACACAATCTTTAATGCCTTAAGGAAAGTCAAACTTTTTTTGGAATGAATACTTAGAAGTCAAATACACTCTTGAATGCGTAAAGGTCAAAGAACAATGCT
This sequence comes from Cupressus sempervirens, assembly GCA_028749045.1. Lineage (NCBI taxonomy): Eukaryota > Viridiplantae > Streptophyta > Pinopsida > Cupressales > Cupressaceae > Cupressus > Cupressus sempervirens. The sequence continues at coordinate 810,415,997 of CM053790.1, read as the reverse complement.
ATGATACACATTTCAATTTGGGTTTAAAATGAATCTCATCAAATCTTGAATGCTTAAGGTTCAAATAACATTGCAATGAAAATTTGGATTTGGTGCTTTAAATAAACACTCACTCAATCTTGAATGCATAAAGAAAATTTCTATATCCTTATCAAATTTCTTATGTTGACAACGCTCGATTTTCTTATGTTGACGAACTCTCAATTTCTTATGTTGACATCATTGTAAAGTTGGAAAGAACAATGCATGCTTAAACATGGGTGTCTTCACAAATAGATTACAAAACCTAATGCTCCATTAGAAAAGAACAAGTGTTTTTTTAAACCCAAGACCACTTATGTATTCACTCCTCTTGCGCCTTTGGGTGATCTTGAGTGCACAAGAAATAAGTGGCCTTGTTTTACACTTTTTAGGAGACCTACTTGGGGATTTCATCACCCCTTGGGACAACCTCAATTCTAGCATTCTGGTGAAGTATAAATATTAGGAGGTGAATCAAAAGACACCTCTCTTGGAAGTAAAATATTGTCACTCTTGGCTAAGCCCCGAAGAACTTTATACCTTTGGGAAGTGAAGGTGGAGATTTGGGTTATCATATCCTCCTGATTAGGTGACATTATTTTCTTTCATCTATAGATTTGGGCCTCACATACCTTGCATATATCGAGGACACCCCTAGCCAAGCTTGTATATCCTAGTTGAAACCTTATAGGATTGTTGGTGTGTTTGACGTGCTAAGTGCTCAAATAACCTCCCCATTTGAAGGGGACACACCATCTTAGATTTTTTTGTATATATATTTCATTGTATGCTTTGCATGTTATGCTTCAGAAAAATCCAAAAATATCATAAAAGTTTAAAATCCAAAAACATTTCAAAAACAAAAATAACAAAGAGAAGCTCTTGTCTTCCACATAACCTCTTCTATCCATCAAATTCATCACCATCATGCATATATTTTCTTAACCATTCAAATCTTTCCTCAAAATCTCAAATCCTCCTAATCATTACCTCATCTTCTTAATCATTCAATCAAATCCTTAATCTTCATCATATTCATGATTCATAATCCACATTGGGATCCAATTCCCTCATCCAATACTTTATACTCATGATTCTTAATCCAATCTCTTGTCAAATCTATTCTATTCTAATCAATTCCTAAGTCAATCCATTTACATCTTCAATCCAAAATCAATCAATCTTTCTTCATCTATTCAAATATTCTTCTAATTTAGATTTCATAAAATCTTTTACTTTGGACTCAGTAGCACCATCATAATCCTTGGACTTTAATCCTAGTTATCTTGAATGACCCAAATCTTATCAAGTTCATGTCAAACCTTCATCCAATATCAAATCAAATCAAAACATGTCTAATCAATACCAAGTCAAATCCAATCCAAATCAAATCAAACATAAAGTCCAAAATTTATCTTAGTCCCAAGTTCATATTTCATCCCACATCAAATCTTTCATCATCCCTCATCTAAGTTCCATGGATAAAAAATTTCTTCACCTAATGGTTGAAGATCTTCAAAGGCAATCTGGAGTTATACCTCCCATTCAACCTGCATATCAAATCAATGCTCAAAACTTCATATCTAATTCTAATCCATCTCATGTTCATTATTCTTCTACCTTTGACAAGGGAAATCTACCTCATTATCCTTCAACCACATATGATTCCATTCATATCTGACATAATTCCTCAAATATAAATGTCATTGCTAAAGAAATTGAGGAACTCAAGAATTCTAACTTGAGCCTAGCAAATCAAAATCAAAAATATACCTTTTTCCTCTTGCCCCATGTTTCAAAGACCATAATCCTCATATCCCATCCAACTCAAATCCTCCATGTAATTCTCTATACTTTGAGCTTAGTGTCTAAAAACATCATCCCAATCCCCTACCCATGTCTCAACCTCCACACAATCGTAATCCTCCAAAATCAACATCATCCCCACCTTGTAATAGGTTTATCTCCCTAGAAATCTTGTCTAAGTATAAAAACAAAAATAAAGTGATCCAATCACCCAAAGTCATACACCCAATTCCATCTCAAGACCTTCCTCCAAAGTAGGCCATTATGGATTCCTCTTCTCCTCTAGATCCAAGAATTTCTCTGTCCCATTATTCCCTTATCCCTAAAGATCCATTTATCCCTCTTAGTCCATCTCATGAACCCCTTCCTAATCAAGATCAATACATTCCATGTACCCTGCACATTACTGATTCCATTCCATCTCCAGAGTTAGCATCCATAGATCCTCCACTTCATGAAAATGCTCCTTCCACTCCATCCACTAATACTCCTCCATGTCAAGATCAAATTGCTCCATCTCATGGTTCCATTCCCTCCACTCCATTATATGATTCTATTCCAATTATTCCACCACATAATCCTCTTATAAGTCAAGATCAAAGTACCCCTTTATTTGTCTTTCATGATCCCAATCCATCTCAAGATTCTATTATCCCTCATAATCCCCCTCATGATCCTAATTCTCCACATGACCCTATCATACCTATCCAATCCACTCATGCACCCCATATACATGGCCTCACATCTTGTATTGAAAATGATAAGTATCTCATTGAAGAAATAATGTCTCAAGATGTTGTTACACCTTCCACACCTTTGAAATCCAAAATTCCTCCTTCCAAACCTGAATATTCCCATTATCCATATTCCAAGTCTATTTTGGGCCCTTATATCCATATTCCCATTCCTTCCTCATTTCTATCCATTTTAGGTCCTTATGTTCCAAACCCAAACCCTTCATTGCTTCCATCCATTTTGGGTCCATACATGCACCCATCCATCATATCCATGTTTGCTACTTCATCCCCTCACGCTCCTAATAAAGATCAGAAAAGGAACATTTCATTGAATTGCTTCCAATGTTCACCATCCATAAGCTCTCCATCCCATTTTTCCTCATGCAATCATAACATGGCCAATGGAAGCAAGTTGGATGTCAAAGATAAAGTGAATCAAGCCAAAAATCTGCAAAAATCCAAGGATCAACATGTCCCCTCTAAAAGACATGTTCAAGAAAAGAAAAATGTGATCCAAAGGAAAGAAAAAATTAGAAGGCCACAAAGGCTGAAAATAAAAAATGCAAAATTTATGTGGATTCCAAAGCTACTTAATGAATCCATGAATCTCAAAGAAAGTTTCAAAATGGCATCCAATTTTGTTAATCCAAAGGCTCCCTCATTCATAAATCATTCAAGCTTCCATTTTCCAAATCCATTTTGGGTCCTTATTTACCCAGATCCGCCATCCTAAATCCATCATCTCTTTCATCCATTTTAGCTCCCTATATCCCAAAATTAAAACTTTATCCTACATATCCTCCAAAATTTCCTCCATTTTGTCACCCTTCAAGGTGTGTGTCAATGACGATCTTTCAACCTCCTTCATCCACTCATTCATAAGTCTTCTAGCCTAGCATCCATCAACCATGTCTTCCTACCAACCACTCCACTCCCTTAATACAAACTATTTTATAGGTCCTTGACCTCCATTTTCCAACCCATTTAATCATTATTTTGACCATCCTACCAACATCTATGATAAAATAGTCCAAATTCCTTGAAAATAACAAATAAAAAAGAAAGAGAGATAAATATGAAAGGATACCATCCATATAAATAGATGCTTGAGTCCTCCCTTTGTTTTCCTATCATGAATCCAATGTCTTCCACCTCCACTTATCCATCCATTCACTTTTCCTCTTCCACTTGCACTCTACACTAGGGGCATGCTCAATCCATACCACACTGCCTTACATTTTCCATATACCATCCATCATCATTTTCCATCTTCGATCTTTTCTATCCTGTTCCTTTCATCCCTTCATGCTCACTTTTCATATCCATCTATTATCCTACATATTTTCATCCATTCACATATTTTATCTTGACATCCTATCCATATCTTGTATCGTATAGTCCTTGTCATGTTCATTTCCTCCATCCTCCATCCATACTCCTACATACTCAAATCCTTCTTTCACATTTCCTTGATCTTGGTTATCCCATCCATTTCATATCCCACATTTTATCCATACTCTTCATATCATTATCCCTATTTCATACCCTCCCTCCCATATCCCTTATTCATTCCACTTTCAGGCCTATGCTCCTGATCAATACCAGAGGCACAACAATAAAATGCTCATACATGCTTTGGAAATACACATTCCTTCCCTTCCTCCATATAATAGCCTTCACACCATCTTTCCATGATCATGCATCCTTTCCCACCATATTTCCTTCCATTTTCCTATCCTTCATATGGGGCATTTTTGGTAACTATTTTGAAACATGGTCCTTGGCTCCCCATTTTCTGATACCAGACCCTCTGGTCCCCCATATTGTTCCACAATTTAGATATCCCCACCTTTCTCATCCATTTACCATTCCTTGGATCTCCCTTGTCAATGGTCTCAATCTAATCCTTTTCATCAATTCAATCAATTCATTTCTCCTCTAATCTAACCATATTCCCTTCTTATAATCATTTCATACAAATCAATTTTCATCATCAATTCCTTCATTTTTTCATCTATTTGCATATACCTTGATCAAATTTCTAGTCTTCCATTGAGAAAAAATTCCTCTAGAGAACATTTATCACTTACTCTCTCACATTCCTCTTCCATTCCATCAAATTCTTCCACCATCTAATCACATCTTGTCCAAATTTTTCTGTTCATCATCTAATCTCATGATACTGAGCTTCACCACTACAAACTAAGCTTATCAAAATAGTGATTACAAACAAAACTTATACAAATTCACACTGAGACTAAATTATTTGAGAACCTTGTTCCTTTCACACAATTGCCAGCGAACAATCACAAACATTTCCATACTATTCAATCAAACAATCAATTTTCACATTATAAGATGTATCCTTCCTATATAGGCTTAACAAATTCACCATCAAAATAAAGTTCATGGCAAGAATTGTGGACTGAATGACTACTTGGTCATAAGGTCTTTTGTGTTGGAATGTCTTAATAGGAAGAGTGCTTCTGAGAGGGGGGGGTGAATCAGAAGTACTGGCCTTTTCTCTTGTTTTAAATCCTTAATAACATATAAATTAAATTAACATGCATGCATATAAACATTAAACAATGATGAGAAGCAAACATGCATCACCACATAACACTTGAGATTTTGGTGACCCAGAAACCCTCCAGGAATAAGAAGGTAAAACTAGGGTGGGGATGATACCCACAAAATTACTACAGCAATTGATTTCAACCACTTCTGATGGTTTTCCCTATTAAAGGCTTTACACACTGTCAGATGTGACCTGTTGAAAGGATTTACAAACACTTTACATGAAGTTTCACCCTATTAAAGGATTTACGTAAGGCTATTAAACCCACCTATCTCAATAGGATTTTCAATTTCCTAATACAATTGTGAAAGAGTATTAGAATAATACACCTGATTCAATACAATCTCTAATGTTGATCTTAGCCTCTTGATCTGCTCTTCTATCTCTGATCTCTTCTAGATCTGATCTGTTGAATGTATTTCCTATTCAATTCTAATCAACTAGATGTGTAGATGTTGTCCTTTACACTAAATCTTTTTCACCAATGTTCTACAACAACCTTAGTATTAGGTTATGCTCTTTCTTCTTGATTCCACACCTTCATCTATGGTGTTGTGGCTTCATTATATAGATTAGTGGTTCGTTATGCATTCTTGATTCAAGTGTTCCCACTCAAATCCTTGAAGTTCACCTATTGGCTACATGCAGTCTCTAATTTTCTGATTGGTTGCATGAGGATTGCATAGGTGGTTGGGAGGATTTGATCTTATCCTTTAATCCTATCATGATTCATGCATAACTATTTCACATCATGGTTTGTATTGACACAAACTCTTATGCTAATCCTACATTGCTCAGCACATGTAGTTTAACTGATGCTCAGTACTATATGTTTTTGTGTTTCTCGGCATCAGCTTTGTTTCCTATTTTACTCGGCACTTGTATTGCTCAGCACCTGCTAAATTCTATTATTCGGCACATGTTGGTATCATTTGCTCGGCACCTACTGTGACTTGCTCGGCACTTGTTTGAGTTCTTGCTCGATAAGCATTATGTGCTTGGCATCTGTAGTGTAAGTGGTTAAGTGTGTTGACACTCAATTGTCAATACAAATTATTTGATCAACAATCTCCCCCTTTGACATTAGTGTCTAAAACACTTAACTAATCATTCATGATCCAATCCTTATGTGTCCATTCTTCACTTACAAAATTTCAAAAAGATATTGTGAACAAAAATATATCTTATGACTCCCCCTGAGTTGATTATGCCTTATCATGTCATGAATTCTAATGTCTTGTGCCATTGTGCATGATGTTCTTTGTTTCTGTCCTATTCTTGTCTTCTGATCCTAATTGATGACGTTGTTTTCATATTATTACCAAAATTTTGTATTACCTTACCACTTCTTGATTACTTATCTCCCCCATTTTGTTATTTTCAATCATTCAACTTTATTCATGATCAAAATTTGGTAAATATACCTGTTATCTCCTTATCTTCTTGCTATATATATTTCTCCTCCTTTAATATATCTCCCCCTTAAAATATTATCTCCCCCTTTTTTACACTTACATCAAAGGGTTCTAAATGGTAATGCCATGCTTGGACAAAAAGGTTTTATTTACCTCAAGGATAATTTTGAGAGTTGCATCCCAGTTATTTAATGCAATGTCCAATGACTTGTGTTGGATTGCAAGCTTTGCTGCTAGATCTACTAGTCCTTCATATGTAGAAATATTCGGATCTTTCTTGAGGATTACTTCAGCATACATTTTCTCCTTGTGTAATACCTTCAAATTGGGTGTAATAGAGGTTTGAATTTGCATTAGCTTAGTTTTTATATTGGCCTCCTCGACTGTCAATGTAGCTAGTTCTCTTTGAGTGTGAAGCGTTTGTGCAAAATGCTTCTCACTATTAGCTGGGTTTGTTGGTAGCTGCGTGCTGGAAATCTGGAGACCTCTTTCCAAGTACAATATTTTCTAGTTTATTTCATGTGTGAAGTTGGAAAAATCACACAATTTTTTGTAGAGGGAAAAGATGTTCCCTAATACAATCTTTACCTTATCCAATTTCTTGGCTAGATCAACTTGTTCCAAAGTTATGTCATTTACTATCTTTTGATTGACCTTAACTTGAATCTTCTTCTCTAACCATTCTATGAGTTTAGCATTAGTATCATGGTCTTCATTATTTATTTGATCAACTATATCTGATAGTTGTTCAAGAATTGGCCAATTTGTATCTAGAGGCTGTAAACTAAATGCATCCATAAATATATCTTTGATTTCATTCATTGCCTATTTGTATTTATATTCCTTCCTCATTGTCTCTCGTCTCCTCTTTCTATCTAATGCACTTTGTATTTTGTTCATCTTTTCTTCAATCAAAGTGCTTGAATCATAATAGGGTATTTTAATTTCTTCAGCAAGCTTAGGAATGCCATAATGAATGGTCTTGGCTTCCCTAGTAGAACTCGAGCTTGGTCTACTAACTTGTAAAGCCAACATGTCAGTGCTCAGCTGCTAAAGAGGTTTAGTAGGAGTTCCTATTTTTGGTAATTCAACCAAAGTTTGTATTGCAGATTCCTCCTTATCCTGTGTTTCCTTCTTCTCTTCTTCTTGCTTGTCTCACTCTTTTTATGTGGTTGGGGATGTACTCATTGTCTGTACTGATGTACCTATGACTTCCCCTATTGTTGCACTTGGCTCTTGATGTGCTTGCATGGCTATTCTTGGTGGTGATGGAGGTGGTACAAATGAAAGTCCGTAATTTGAGTGATTTGAAGTGGTTCTTGTAGTGGCACCTCACCTTCCTTGATTTTATCTATTGACTTTTGTAGTTCTTCAACATTGACCAAGATAGTATTTGCACACAATTGTGCTTAAAGAGTTGTTTGGTCAAGGATCTTAGTGAGATCCTCTACAATTAGAGGACTGATGGTCTAACTAGTTGTATCAGTAACATCTTTGATTGTGATTGTTTCTACATGTGTGAAGGTGGAATGAGGAAGGCTTGAAGGTGCCAGATGTGTGTCATGCACATTCTAATCTATTTCATTTTCTTTATTTGTTTCCTCCTCTTCCTTTTCCTCTTCCATTTTCTTTTCTTCTTTCTTTTCTCTTCTCTCCTCTAGTTCGGCACTGGCTTCTACCTCATATTCCTCCTCAAATACATCATCAACCTTCTTGTATACCATTTTCCATGATTTTGTGGATTCCTGCATGACCTCTTCAATTTTATTTTGAATTATAGAGAATTCTCTATACTTGGGAGTGAATTTGTTGTTGTGCCTTTTGACTTCATTAACAATTTGACTTTTGGTCAAATCTAGCAACAAACTTGCTAGTGTAGATTCCCTTATTTCTTTCTCCACTTCCAAATAGAAATGACATTTATCTTCCACAATTTTGTATAACTCTTTTGGTAATCGCCCATCTAATTCAAGAGCTATATATTTATAGTCTTCCATCATTGCATATTCAAACTCTTCTATTTTGATTTTCTCTTCTTTAGTGAGCTTATAAAATTCAGTATTCTTCAAGACATTCAAACCATCATTCCTAATTTGTTTGCATAATTTGTCAATTGAAGTCTTAGGCTAACTTACCACCTTGAATTGGCTGATGTCTTCTTTGTCTTCATTAGTGTTAGGTTGAGCCACATACTTTCTTCTTCTTGGATCTACCTCAATCTTCTTGTTGGATTTCTTCCTTTTTGTTGTCTCTTCATTTGTCTTTTGAGTGGAAGTACATGTAGTAGCTCTTGTGGATGACTTTTTTGGTGCAGGCTTGGCCACTTTCTTTGGTTTTGGCTGAGGAGCAGGAGGTTTCTTTTCCTTTCTCTTAATAACTTTACCTTTAATGGAGGCTTCCTTGTTTTCTTCTTCCTTGGTAGTTTCATCTTTGCCTTCACCTTGGCCTTGGGTCAACTCAAGTGGCCCTTGTTCTAACTCATCTTCATCTTTCTAATCATCACCTTCCTCTTCATCATCACTAATTTCCTCAGCTTCTCCTATTGTACTTGTTTCTTCAACACCAAATTTATTCTTTATTTTCTTCACCAACTTCTCTTTCTTCTTAATTGATGTGGTTGTCTTGAGGTCTATTACTACCCTTGATCTAACAACATCATAGGTTCCAAATGCCTTTGTAGTTTTATCCATTTCCTCTGCAAGTAGTGTTGTGATTGCTGCTGAAGCTTGATCAACATCAAGCTCATATCCCAATGGCCTAATCCATCTTACTCTTGGGAGCACTGCTTGGATATAAGTATAGTCAATATCAACCAAAAAACAAATATCCTTTACATGCTTTTCCACCAGTGAAATAGGTATTCTCATTCTCCTTTTCATTGAGCTCTTGAAATCATCAAAATATACAGTCATTTGATCATCAAAACTATCTCCCATCTAGTCAATGAACTCATTAATTTGCTCAACAATTTTATTTGTTATGATCCCAGTTGACTTTGCCAAATGAGGGGAATTCCTTCATTACGTAGAAGAATATGCAAACTAATACTGACCCAAATTTACATTGAGATCCTTTATATTTTTTGATGGCTCCAAGATTTTCATTTATTTGCTGCAACATGAGCTCTGCAAGGTCATATGTGTGATCCTTCTTTACCAATTTATATGCAACATCAACAGCTATACAAGGCACACTATTCAATTTGTTGGACTGATAAAATTTGTGTGATATGACCCTCACAACAAAATCTAATAGGGGGTCTTTTACTATGTCAATTTTCATTCCCCTATTATTCCATTTTGCACTTGTGTTCTTCTCTATTGTTTCCTTTTTGTCACTTCTCAATGTCTTTGGTCGATCTAGGGTTGGAAAACTTGTGACCCTATGAACCATTTTCTTAGTAATTTTAACTGGTCCTTGCTCTAACCAAAATGATCCATCATGGATTCTGCTAAGTAATATGTGTATCCACTCAATTTTGAATACGATTGGAAAAATTAGGACTTTGGTTAAACCCTTCTTTTCTACAATTGAAAATTCATCTTTCAATATTCCATCATCACAGAGTTTGTTGTAGGCATTGTAGATTTCCAAGTCTCCTATGGCTCCTATTTTGCAATTATAACATTTTCGTATATCCTGAACCATAACAAATTTGTTAGGGATGGCTGATAGGGCACCTATCAGATCATTTTTGTATGCTACCTCTAGTATGGGCCTAAACTCAGGTTGTTTAACCTCATTGCTGACAAGTTGAATTTCATGGCTCTCTTTCCCTTTGGTGGACTTTGAACTAGATGTCATTTTTAACTGAATTATGGTTTGATGTTTAAAGTAAACTTCACAAACTATACAACTCAGCACCTAAAGGAAATACCTGGTTAAATGCTTGAGATCTCTTGGGTTGATGATGAATCACTAGAAATGGTTGATTGAATGCTTGAAAATTGCTTAATCATTCTCCTGGTAATCGCTCTTCATTTGAATGGCTCAAAATGAATTGACTTTCACCTTTAAGTAGCTCAAAAACCTTGCATTTAATGTATTCTTGTACCTTCACCTATCACTCGGCTTCCAAAGGTTTTCAACTCGGCATTTATTCTATTTCACTCAGTAGCTACTATCACACTTTACTTAGCATCTACTTGGTAATAATTGGTCTGTTCGACTCGGCTTATACTGGAGTCTTTCTCGGAAATCAAAGGCAACTTGGCATCTTCTTTCTTACTTTTGACTAGGCATCTTAACTCATGTAGATTTCTACTTTGCTAAACTTCATTATTCTTTAGGACTGATGTATGATACTTTCTTATGCTTATCAACCCAAAATGCTCATTTTGTTATTAGTTGGATGAGGTATGATCACTTGACCTCTTGGGTGAAGTGACCCATTGGATTTACTTGGTACATCTCTTTTTTGCCATGTCTTCTTTATGTCTATTCTGATGTGTGCCTCCTCAAATTTTCCTTTGCCCTTATTTACTTTAGTCTTGGGTTCCTTGGGCTTTGTTGGACAATTCCTGCGGAGATGTCTAGTTTTCAAGCAACTGAAGCAAGTAGTTTGGTTCAACCATCTTTTATAGTTCCCCTTGAAATGTGTTTTGATGCAATTCTGGGGTATGTGACCATACTCTTGACAATAATGACAAATTTTCCTTGTATTGTAGTCCCAATTGTAATGATGTACATAGTTGTTCCTTCTTACATGTTGATTTGGTGTCTACATAGGCTTTGATCTACATTCAAAGGCTCTATGTCCATCCTTCTTGCAATTGTGGCAATGTCCATCAAATCTTTGTGTCCTTATGACATTAGACCTGCAATCTTGTGTCATATGTCCTTGCTTGTTACACTTGTGACAATACCCTTTACTCTTAAGTATACTTTGCTCATTGATCCTTCTATTCCTACAAACATTAGTAGTATGCCCCTTTTTATTACAGTAATGACAAGTGGGTTTAGGATCCTTACCTTTTTCACTCCTTTTCTCAATACTCTTCAATGATTCACCAACTTCAGTGCTGGTGTATCCAAGTCCTGATGTATCATGGGTTGATCTTGGGGATTTCAGCAACTATTAAAAGTACTTGATAGCTTCACTTGACTTGTTGAGATTCTCTGTTGTTTCTTTTTCTCTCTTCAATTCATTCTGTAGTTTTTCATTTTGCATCCTCAAAGTAAAAATATCAATATCTTTCATATTGAGTTCATGATGAAGATTCATCAGTTGGCCAAGTGTATCCATCTGCATGTTTGAGATCCTTGTTAATTTAGTACATTTTTCTTCAAATCTATTTGCAAGATTTCTTTTGTCATCTTCCATCATGACTTTATCCTCAATTGCTCTTTTCTTTTGCTCAGTGATTTCACATAGCATCATGGCCTATAATTCATGCTCCATCTTACGAGTTCTTATCTCTTCTGCTTGAACTCTATTTTTCTCCATCAGTTCTGCTATTGCTGCATCAAATTCTTTGGAATCTCCTTTGGCAAATACTTGTGTGGTGTCAATCTCCTTGTAGTGAATATCATTTTTAGCTATAGCTATTTCCTTCCTTCTTTTTAAGGATTTTCTTAATTCCTCTCTAGCTTCCTCTACCTTGTGTGGAGCGAGATACATATCTATCACCTAGTTCTCAATGATCTTCCAAAGTTTGAAGACTTCCATCTTCAGATCTTTTCCTCCAAGTTGTTAAGCTTCTTCTTAAGATAATTTGGCTCTGATACCAATTTTTGGAATGTCTTAATGGGAAGAGTGCTTCTGAGAGGGGGCGGGGGGGGGGGGGGGGGGGGGTGTGAATCAGAAGTACTGGCCTTTTCTCTTGTTTTAAATCCTTAATAACATATAATTGAAATTAACATGCATGCATATAAACATTAAACAATGATGAGAAGCAAACATGCATCACCACATAACACTTGAGATTTTGGTGACCCAGAAACCCTCCAAGAATAAGAAGGTAAAACTAGGGTGGGGATGATACCCACAAAATTACTATAGCAATTGATTTCAACCACTTCTGATGGTTTGCCCTATTAAAGGCTTTACACACTATCAGATGTGACCTGTTGAAAGGATTTACAAACACTTTACATGAAGTGCCACCCTGTTAAAGGATTTATGTAAGGCTATTAAACCCACCTATATCAATAGGATTTTCAATTTCCTAATACAATTGTGAAAGAGTATTAGAAAAATACACCTGATTCAATGCAATCTCTAATGTTGATCTCAGCCTCTTGATCTGCTCTTCTATCTTTGATCTCTTCTAGATCTGATATGTTGAATGTATTTCCCATTCAGTTCTGATCAACTAGATGTGTAGATGTTGTCATTTCCACTAAATCTTTTTCACCAATGTTCTGCAACAACCTTAGTATTAGGTTCTGCTCTTTCTTCTTGATTCCACACCTTTATCTATGGTGTTGTGTCTTCATTATATAGATTAGTGGTTCATTATGCATCCTTGATTTAAGTGTTCCTACTCAAATCCTTGAAGTTCACCTATTGGCTGCATGCAGTCTCTAATTTTTTGATTGGCTGCATGAGGATTGCATAGGTGGTTGGGAGGATTTGATCTTATCCTTTTATCCTATCATGAGTCATGCATAACCATTTCACATCATGGTTTGTATTGACACAAACTCTTATGCTAATCCTGTGTTGCTCAACACATGTAGTTTAACTGATGCTCAGCACTATCTATTTCTGTGTTTCTCAGCATCGGCTTTGTTTCCTATTTTACTATGCACTTGTATTTCTTGGCACCTACTGAATTCTATTACTCGGCACATGTTGGTCTCATTTTCTCGGCACCTATTGTGACTTGCTCGGCACTTGTTTGAGTTCTTGCTTGGAAAGCATTATGTGCTCGGCATCTATAGTGTAAGTGGTTAAGTGTGTTGACACTCAATTTTCAATACAAATTATTTGATCAACATTTTGTTGATTTTATCTTTGTGTATTCGAAATAGTCTCCCCAATTGTTCCTTGATCTTCAATATCTTGGTATCATTTGAATGACTTAACCTGATTACACAGGTCATTTTGTCATATGATCTATTTTCATGATGCTTTAGCACATCTATGTTAGTTTCAAGTTATGGTTATGCATTTCTCATTGGGGGCAATAGGTTAGCACACTTTCCACCAAGATCCCTGTAAAGACTTTGGGTATGCCTAGACCTCTCTACTGTGTATATGTCATTTGTTCCATCATAACTATAAAAACTAAATCTATTGTCCTAAAGTCTTTTTTTTTTAGAGTCTAGTCCACGTAAAGGAATATTCTCATCTATGCTTCTATGGCATTTGGTGCATAAATCCTTTTGCAAAATCAAACTAGGGTGTGCTTTCCCATCACAACTAAATCCCATGCATTCATGTAGTTAAGCTACATTTAGATTAATCATTATCCAATTCACCCTGCTTCATTTTGATCTTACCAACAAGTCATGCAAGGCCTTCTTTTAAGCCTTTTCCTCCTCTTTTCCTTCTTGTGTCTATTTTTGATAAAATGGGGCCAAATATATTCCTTTTTGCCCCATTTCCTCAAGGGGGCGCCCTCCTCCCTTGTCATTGCTATGACACAACTCTTTCCAACTCTTTAGTCCTAAACACTATATTAATTGATTTAATATTTCCATTGACACTATAATTGGTTATTTATTAATTAATTATATTTTTCATATTTTTATACTTATTTAATTAAATTAATTTTTTTAAATAGGTTCACTTCTCTAATGTATTTAAATTTAATTTGAATACTTTCCCCTAATGTGTTAAATTTATTTAATGCATAGTGCTCCATAATTCCCCTTTTAAATAAAATCTAATTTATTTAATTCCCTCCGGTTTATTAAATTCTTTAATCCTATGATTAAGTTAAATCCTATTTAATTTAATCCTAATCCCACCTAAAACCTAGTCTACACCCATCACTATCATCCTTCTATGCCTAACCATTAATTAATCCCACTTAATTTATCCTAAACACCTTTTAGCTCCTAAGTGTTTTTTCACACATGTGAGAAATTCAAAGATCCAATAAAGTTTCCATTTATTCAAAAGTGTCTTACACTCTTACACACTTGTCCCCCTTTCCCTTGAACAAACCTTGAGCCATCACTTTTTTCCAAAAGACTTATATTGACCTTTGCATGAATTTTCCCCTTAGTCCATGTGTCTCCCATTGTAGCATCTATGTGTATGCCACATAGATGCCACATCTTGATCTATAAACTAGAATTTAAAAGTTTTATAACTTTAATCCAAATACAAATTTAATCCCTGATCCAAGCAGTAATTACATGGTATGTATTTTAAACTGTTGAAATCAGAAGAAAATTTATGGTTTAAACACAATTAATCAACTATGTGCTTAATAACAATAAAAACTTAAAGAATTGAAAGAATAAGAAAGAGAATAAAGAGGCACAAGCAATTTGATATAGAGTTCGTTTGGGTAGGACTACATCTCCAGGTCTGCTTCTCAATTAGAGGATCACTCTATTAATTCTACCAAAAAAAACACTTTGTTACAGAATCCAAGCTTTGAACATTCACAGTATCTTCTATGCACTTGAAAGCACTAGGCAATGTCTTGGTGCTTAAAAATTCTCTCACAAGGAAAACTATTCCTTTACAAAAACTCTCTCTGCAAAAATTGATCTATAAACTCCTTGTTATGAATCACTTAGAATTTCAAGATTCAATAGGATACAAATATATTAGAAAGATTGTAACTGGCATTGCTTGTAAACTAAGCAAATAATACTTAGAAATGCAAAAAATAACTAAGTAGACAAAACGTGCATCAGAAAGAACAAGAGACAAAATATTTGATTTTGGAGTTCACCAGACTTTGGCTACATCTCCAGATCTACAAACTTGCAAGATTGATGTAATTATTATGATGCAAAACTCATACATCACCATGGTCTTCCATGGAGTTACAATCTGCTTATCACTTCCATACTGTGATGATAGGAACTTGCTAGCAACATGTTCGTGCATAGCTCCTTCACCACTTTTTACAATGCTAAGCAATAAAATTGCAACTCTCTCTCAATGGGCATTAAGCCTTTACAAAAATGACTTTAAAAGTCATGAAAACTCTCTCAAAGAACTCACCAAGTTTTTATCTCTCAAGAGACCACTTAGCTTACTTACAAGAAAAACTCTTACTTCCCCAAAACTTGTTATCAAGAGTAAAATAACTCTCCAAGAATTTAAGAAATAAGAATACTCTCTCTTCTTACAAGAATTTTCTCTTTAGAGTTTTCTCCTCTCTAGGCTTACCTTTCAAAGGAAAATAATTCCCCTTTTATACTTGATATTGGCTATATTTGGCTTAAAACCATATAACCAATATAATTACTATTTACCTTATTTAAAATAACCAAATAACCCAAATCTCCCAATTTTACTACTATCATTGAAAAGAATGGCCCTTATAATTTTAGACTTACATTATAATATCCAAAATATAATAACCCATCCAAAACCATATCCAAGTAAATAACATCCCTTTTTGGCTTTTATAATTTTAAGTCATACAAAATAAACCAACCCCTTAACAAATAAAAATATATATCCCCTTTTTTTATAAAATAATAATCATAATAATATATTTTTCATATTAACAACATATTATATTTATACGTTATTTTAAAACTTGTTATATTATTAAGAGCATAAAATGAGGATGATGATATCATGATGACATCATCACCTCCCTAAGGCCTCTCTCAAACCTATAAATAGAGCCCTTGTCTCAAGCATTTCACATCTCCCTCATTTGCATTTATATCATGCTAGTTTAGAGTTAGAGCTTTCTAATGATTTTAGTGATTTTATGCATTGTTACTAACCCTTTGGTAGATGTTAGATTTCTTGAATTTATGCTTGCATCTCATGATAGATTACTATTGCTAGTTTGCTTCATTGTATTTCTATTTCACATCCTATAATCCTTTGAGATTGACTCACTCATAGCCATGTCTTGAAGGTTTTCTACACTCATTTAGTCTAGATTCACATACACTATATTGCATTTGCATTACATTGGGATTCAATAGTTTTCTTTGGGAGAGTACATCCACATCCCTCATTCTTAAGCACAATAACAAGGACTATTTTGGGTGCCCTTGTTGAGCTACTTTGTGGTTGCATGAGGATTCTAATCTTTTGGTTGCATAAGTTTTAAACTCAAGTTTAATATTAGTTGCATTTTGATTTGTTTTGACTCTTTGATATGCATATGTATAACTAATGTTTGCTTATTTATACGTGCTCCTAATAGGTTAGGTTTTCTAATTTCACTATTAGAATTAGGTTCATGGCAAAAACTTTGGACTGAATGACTAATTGATGATAAGGTCTTTTGTTGATTTTATTTTTGTGTGTCAACGATAGCCTTCCCAAGTATGCCTTGATCTTCAATATCTTTGTATCATCTAAATGGTTTAACCTGATTACACGTTTCATTTTGTGATATGATCTATTTTCATGATTCTTTAGCACATCTATGCCAGTTTCAAGTTATGTTTATGCATTACTCATTAGGGGCAATGAGTTAGCACACTTTCCACCAAGATCCCTAAAATTAATTTGGGTGTGCCTAGACCTCTTTAGTGCATATATGTCATTTGTTCCATCATGACTATGTAAACTACATCTATTATCCTAAAGTCTCTATTTTTTACAGTCTAGTCCATGCAAACAAATCTTGTCATCTATGCTACTATAGCATTTGATGCATAACTCCTCTTGCAATATCAAACTAGGGTGTGCTCTCCCATATGAACACAACTAAATCCCATTAATTCATGTAGTTAGGATGCATTTAGATTAATCATTATCCAATTCACCCTGCTTCATTCTGATCTTACCAACAAGTCATGCAAGGCCTTCTTTTAAGCATTTTTCCTTACTATTTCCTTCGTGTGTCTATTATTGAGAAAATGGGGCAAAATATATTCCTTTTTTACCCCATTTTCTTGAGGGGGCACCCTCCTCCCTTATCGTCGCTACGACACAACTCTTTCCACTCCTCTCCTCTCTGGAGCAACCTATATTTTCTTTTTTTGATATAATGTTGTCTCGACGTCACATCGAAGAGGGACAAAATGTAAACACTTAAAATCATCCCAAATGTTATATTAATTCATTTGATATTTCCTTTGACATTATAATTATTTATTAATTAATTAATTATATTTGTCATGTTCCTCTACTTATTTAAATAAATTTATTTAATTAAATAGGTTTAGTTTCCTAATGTATTTAAATTTAATTTAAATGCATCCTCTCTAATTTGTTAAATTTATTTAATGCATAATGCTCCATAAATCCCCTTTTAAATAAATTTTAATTTATTTAATTCCCTCCACTTTATTAAATTCTTTAATCCTATGATTAAGTTAAATCCTATTTAATTTAATCCTAATCCCATCTTAAAACCTAGTCTACACCCATCACTCTCACCCTTCTAAGCCTAACCATAGATTAATCTCACTTAATTAATCCTAAGTACCTTTCTAAACACCTTTTAGCTCCCAAGTGTTTGCTTACACATGTGTGAGAAATTCAAGATCCAATAAAGCTTCTATTTACTCAAAAGTGTCTTACACTCTTACACATTTGTGCCCCTTTCCTTTCTCCAGTATTTCTCATACATGTGTGAGCAAACCTTGAGCCATCACTTTCATCCAAAAGGCTTACGTTGACCTTTGCATGGCTTGTCCCCTTAGTCCATGGGTCTCCTTTGTGGCACATATTTGGATGCCACATAGATGTCAGCTCCCCAAAGCCTCTCTCAAACCTATAAATAGAACCCTTGTCTCAAGCATTTTTCATCTCCCTCATTTACATTGTTATCATTCTAGTTTAGCTTTTGAGTTTTTATAGATTTTATGCTATGAGCTAACCTTTGGTAGTTGTTTGCATTGTTTAATTTTCTATATTTTGCATTAGTTTCATGATAGCATGATATTGTTAGGTTTCTTTCTTCATTGCATTCCATTTACATTCACATCCATGGAATCCTTTGAGGATGGCTTACTCATAGCCATTTCTTGAAGGCATTCCACATACATTTTAGTATAGATTCACATTTTCATATTTGCATTCATTCATATTGGTTTGAAGAGATTCATTCATAGTTGTGTTTGGGAGAGCACATCTACATCCCTCACACTTAAGCACACCAACAAGGCTTCTTATGGGCACCCTTCTTGAGTTGCTTTGAGGTTGCATGAGGATTTTTAATTTGTGGTTGCATAAGTTGTTAAACTCAAATTTATCTTAGCTATATTTCAATTTTTTTCTAATCTTTCATATGCATATGTACAACTAACATTTGCTTGTTTATGTGTGCTCTTGGCAAGTTAGATTTTCTTGCATACAATTATGTATGGTGATCTTGCTATGGTTGTTGCATGTATTAATTACATGTTTCAAATTTAATATGGTTTATAAAAGTTATTTTAATTGGATAATTGATTCACCCCTTGCCCTCTTAGTTATCTTGGTGGACTTTACTTTCTAACATTTCCAATGGACACAATGTGTCCAGTCACCAACCACTCAACTTGCCAATTATTTTAATTTCCTTAGTTTTGATTCATCTTAATGATTTTACAAATTTATCCATTGTCCAATTCATATGGACCACACCATCATTTGAGCCTTATCTTACTATTCTGGATGATCTCGAGTGTGATTTTCTAACTTACATTGTAAAATATTCAATTATTCAAAATAAATGTTCATCCTGTCTCATTCAACATTACATTTTTCAGCTTCTCTGAAACAATGTTCAACGCAAGGTTCAGTGTTGAACCTAGAGCTCTGATATCATATGTAACATCCACTTTTATTAGGTTGTAGCTAACAACTAGCATATCATCAAAATATAGTTACTACTTCACATTCATGAGAAGGAAGTTTTAATAGTTATCTTACATGTTTATGCAAAAGAAAGAGATTAATGGTTACAATTAGTTTAACTAAAATATCAGATCTGACAATTAAAGGCATAATAAAATAAAACTAAATTGATCATTTAAACTTTGCAATACCCTAAATTTAGAAACTGGAATTCACCTAGGGCAACATCTTCAAAACCATGATTTAGTCCACATATATCAGATAGGGCATGAAAGTTATATCACTAAATCATAATAACCAATACCATTTAGGACAACAAAACTATTATAACATCCCTTTTTCCATTTCCAATAATAACAATTAAAAGTAAATAAAAGACACATTTATCATTTTATTCACATGAAGGACAATTATAACAACCATCAAGTAAGTTTGTCTCATATAGGTAGTTACATCTTATGATCACCGATTTCCTAATATATTTAAAAGAAAACTAATTACTAAGCATCAAAGGGAATAAATTATTAAACAATATTAATTATCTAACAATTTCTTCAACTTGAGGTTTCAAATATCATATAAGTAAAATACTCATTACTAGAAGATATTGAATGCAAATTGTATATGTTGGAAATGAAGAGAGTAACTAACAGGAGAGGGGTGAATCAGTTACCACAAAACAATTTCCTATCTGTAGATGTCAAATCAAACTTTACACTGATAATGCAATTCTTTATCCAGCTCAGTTAAACTAAGTTCTTACTGTAACTTAGTTAACAAAGCAATCTTATGAATATTAATTTGTTTTAACCTTTAGTAACATGGCTATAGAAGCATAAAGCATAGAGAAAATAACATGAACATAGATGACACCAAGATTTAACGTGGAAATCAATTTGGGAAAACCACCATGTAACTAGTTACAATATTTTCACTCTTATGAAGTAAGCCCTGTTAGGAGCTAACTTTGTTAAAGGTTACAATACATATTTTTAAGTATGGCCTTGTTAGAGGATTTAGATCACCCTACTGAGAGTGGCTTGGTTAGAGGTCTTCAAAACACTTCAATTTTGAAAAGTCACCTTGTTAAAGGATTTACAATCTAACTATTAAGTCACCTTTGTTAAGAGATTTCTTCATTGTTACAATGGTTAGAAGGTAATAGTAATTTGACCTAATTTATGAACTCAACTTCTTTTGTAGATTGAGATCTCTATTTTGGCTTGACCTATGGATCCTTATTGATCAAAATTCTTTGTAGCTTATCTTCCACACTTTCCTACTCTTCCTTTTTCTTCGATCACATATCCATCTTATTCCACATCATACATATCTCACACTTTACATTACACTCTTGATCTCTCTTATATATCATAAGCTTCGTCAAGTCATCTTGAATACCTTTTCAAATAATCATTAAACATCCAAAGAGTCAGCCTCAATTATTTAAATAATTTAACAAGTGTAATTTGCTAACACTCGATCAATATTGGAAGTTCTTTGATGCCTGACCACTTGATTAATACTAGAAGTCCTTTGATACCTAACCACTCGATTAATACTAGAAGTTGGATATCCTTCATTTCCCAATAGATTGATTAATACTAAATACCATTTATTGCCCAACTGCTTAGTTGATATTGAATATTGCAAGTTCTTCATTGCCTGACTACTTGGTTAATAGTGACATTTGTGTAACATCAATGACAAAATACAATTTGAAGAATTATTTCCAACAATCTCTCTCTTTGGCATCGATGACAATACAACATGTCAACATACAATAATAAACATATGAGCAATTAGATAATATCCTTATTTTGATTCTGATTCTCATCCATACCAACTCCCTTTGTCATTATGCTTGGATATTTCCTAGCTGCTTCTAATGAATTCTCCCTCTTGCATCTTTCATCACTTTATTGTGTACTTTTTTCATTATTCTCCCTCTTTGCTATAAAATCCATCATCTATATACTTTCATTTTGAGATACTAAAACTCTCCCTCTTTGCCATCAAATGCCAAAGGATACATACTTTGAAGTTACTATGTACTTTTTATACTAATTCATATGCAATATGCTCTACATTTCACACCTAAAGTGTGACAATATAGATCAACTTGATAGATCTTCAATGAAACTTGGTTGATACATCACTATTTTGTACTTTAGTGAGTATCAGATAGGGGAATAACCCCTAGTTTACCTCTTTGATACATAAATGCATCCTTAGGTAATGCCTTAGTAAATATGTCTACTATCCACTCCTTGGTGTTCACATATTCCAATCTCACCTCTTTATCTTGAACCAATTCCCTTAGGTAATGATACTTGATTACAATATGTTTTGTCTTTGTGTGCATCACATGGTTATTGGATGTATTGATTGCACTTGTGTTATCACAATATATAACCATTGGTTCCTTGATTTCCTCCTTCATTCGTGATAATAATTTCTTGACCCATATTATATTAGAATAATTAACTACTATAGCAACATACTCTACCTCTGCTATTGACTAAGAAATATAATTATGCTTCTTTCTTGTCTAAAAAATTAATCTCTTTCCAAGAAATAGTGCTCCTCAATTGGTGCTTTTTCTATCATCAATGCTTCTTGCCCAATTTGCATCACTAAAATTTCTTAACTCAATATTTCTTCCTTTCTTATAACATAAACCATATTCTTTAGTTCCATTTAGGTACCTCCAAATCCTTTTTACTGTCATCATGTGACTTTCTTTAGGATTTGCAGAAAACCTTGTAGTTATGCCAATTGCCAACACAATATTAGGTCTGGTGTGTACCACATACTAAAGTTTCTCAATCATTGATCTATAGGTAGTCTAATTTACCTCCTTTGAGTCACCATTCTTTGAAATTTTATGTTTAGTAGATATAGGTGTTCCAACTAGTTTGTAATCTTCCATTTTAAATGCTTTCAATGTTTCCTTGATGTACTTTGATTGAGTTATGTATATGCCATCTTTCATTTGAAGAACTTGTAGTCTAATAAAGAATTTTATCTCTCCAAATATAGACATTTCAAATTCTTTCCTCATTTCTTTAGCAAATTATTTCCATAACATCTCATGCCCTCCAAATATGATATCATCCATAAATATATCTACTAGCAATATCTTATCATGTGGTCCTTCCTTTATATACAAATTATTATTACCATTTATCTTTTCAAAACCAATTCTTACCAGATATCCATACAACCTTTCATACCATGCTCTAAAAGTTTGGTTTAGTCCATATGGAGCTTTGTGTAGTTTGAATACCATGTCTCTTTTGTTTGGATCAATGAAACCTTTAGGTCATTCAATGTAGACTTCTTCTTGTATGATTCTATTTAAGAAATCTGATTTTACATCCATTTGATATACTTTGAATCACTTTTTTACAACATATGCTAGTAGTATTCTAACTCCTTCAAGTCTTGCAATAGGGGTAAATGTTTCTCCATAGTAAATACCTTCTTCTTGTCCATATCCTTTACATACTAACCTTGCCTTGTTCCTTTTTACTTCTCCTTTCTCATTAAACTTATTTTTGAATATCCAATTTGTACCAATCACATTCTTATCCTTGGGTATAGGTACAAGAGACTAGGTGTTACTCTTTTCTATTTGCTTAATTTCTTCATTCATTGCCTCTATCCAACCTTGTTTTTCTAAAGCATCTTTCATAGATCTAGGTTCAAATTTACTAAGAAAGCATATACCTTTTAATTTTTTCCTTGTAAGGATGTCATCTATCTCTCCTCTAATTATTTGTTCAGGTGCATGATGTCTTCTTATATATTTTGCAAGTTTTGGTTCTTTCCTTTTTGTTTCTAAACTTGGTTCTCCATACTTGTGATCTTCTATCTTTTGTTTGGGCTTCTCTATCTGTGACTCAGGTACCTCCAACTAATTGGACTATAACTTAGGTTGTATTGCTTGTCACTCAATTTTCACTGCCTGTGACTTAGGTTGCATTGTCTGAACTAACTGTAGCTCAAGTTGTATTGCATGTGACTTAGGTCACACTGTCTATGACTTTCTAGGTAAATTTTGTTGTTGCTTAGCTTAAAATATTTGTGTTAAAGTCTCAAATTCCTCCTCATAGTAAACAAATTTTTTGTAGTCTCCAGGTTCTTTGTTGCTATGTTCTTCACTTTTGTTGACTTGTCATTTTGCACAATACTTAACGACAGAAATCCTTTTAAACTCCTCTCTTGAAAAGATGATCTGAGACCAACTCCAAGGTTTCGAGCAATCTTGTAACCTGCTAGAATTTGCTCAATTGAAGATAAATACATTTGTTCACAGGGAGGCCTTTGTTGGTTTTGACCAATTTCAGATAAGATTTTGAATCTGCTTACCATTTTGAAAGAATAAAAACACAAAAAGAAATATATTTTTGTATTTTATGTTTTTTTAAATGAATGCAATCTAACAATGCAACTATATCAATTCCTAAATTAACCAAGTGTTTGTAAAATAAAATAACAAAGATAGGGTAACAAAAAGTTTAAAAAAATAACTTGAAAAGTAAATTCTTAACAAACATAAGCTACAAAAAAACCACGTCTGAGAGTTAAGCCTTTGAAAAGATCAGTAGGTAACCAATGAAAATAGGAGCAATGCTTCCTCAAATCCACTGATGCAATCATCGATGGGAATTCAGTGACTGTAAGATGTTTCATTTTTCATCAAATCACAAGGCCACAAAAAGTGCACTCATGCGAGACAAAAAGCTATGTAGGAACAAAATGGATGATCTCTTCTCAAACTAAGTACATCAGTAGAATTTGTAAAACTGTAGTAAACACCAGAATTAAAAGATTGCTCAATCAAAATAACACAATAAAACAATTGGCTCCATTACACTCCATGAACATACATTCACAAAATATAACACACTCAAGAAAGAATCACTACACTCCAAATGTGAGCACCAACAACATATATTATTACATCAAAATAATGGCCTGAAATACATATTGCATTCCTGAATTTATAAGAAATATTATCCTCAATTTGTGTTGAGAGTGAGAGATATCTTTATGCAAACATATGCTTCTAAACTAATAAAGAAAATCTATTTATGTACAAGCTAACTGTGTAACTGGTGCTTAGCAGGATTCCATCCATATTTATATCATTAAATGGATGCATGAGCCTTAACATTTCTTAAAACAAAGAAAGCATGAGAAAATAAGAAGAAAGCCATTAAATGACATAGGAGTGTCTGAAAGTGCCAAAAATAGAAGCTCAACATTCACTAGATGTTTGTAGGAGTTAAATTGTCGTCAGAATACATTTTTCGATGCATGGAAAGCTCTAAATTTGGAACCGCTAATTAACTGTCAACGCAGCTCTAACTTCTTCAAAATCTTTATATGCACCTTGAAAGAAGTACACCTTAGAACTAGCACACATAGTGCACCTGGCACATCTCAGAAGCAGGTCCAAAAAATGCAAAGTTTTACCAAGTGTCAAAACTAAAATTCTAGCTTCTAGGTTTTGTTCCCCTTCATACCAAAGCTATGCCTAGGTATTTACTATTGAATTACTCAATAATCTCCATGACTTGGGTTGCATCTAGAAAATCTAAAGCTTCATATTTGTCCTTCACTTTTTTATTATAGTTTCCTTCCTCAATGCGAGTCTCTGCAAAATCTCCCAATTTTAATTCCAAATTTAATAATGCCTCTTCAATCCTAAATGTCTATCTAATATCATCATCAATGGAAGATTCTTCAAAAGTCTTCCAGAATTGTTCAACAACTAGTTCTATAGTCATCATTTTATCCCTCAAATCATCTTCAAAAATGTCTAAGCATGCATCACTGTAATATTTCTCTACCTCTAAAATTTTCTCTTGGGTTTAATCCTTAAACTTGTGAATATTTGCATGTAATATTTCCAATACTTTATTGCCACCCACAATCTTCTTTATCCAATCATCTATTTTATCTAACTCTTTTGATGTATATACATCCATTAACATCTAATACCTTTGACCCTTTATGGATTATAATGCTTGCATGTTCTTACCCCAACTATGTACTTCATCCATTAACCCAAAATCCTAGTTCAAGATAGCAACCAGCTTATCTACATTATTTTACATATTTTGCATATGGTGTAGCAGTTTGAGATTTCCTTATATAATCTTCACACCTTTCTCTTCAAAAATTTCTTGTCATTGCTGACAAGCCTTCAAAAATGGATCAAGCTACACATTCTCTTTATCCCTTTTCTCAAATGCTACATTTAAAGTCTCCTTAGAATTTTTAGGATTTTTAGGATATAATGGACCAACTACTTCATTTAGATATCCATTTAGGATCTTATTCTACTTTCAAAGTGTTATCAATTCTATCTCATCCTGCTCTAAGTGCCTAAACACTTCTTTGATTCCCGTTGTCACCATGAATTTGGCAGTGTCTACAATGGGTTTTCAAAGCATGACCTCCCCGATTTGATTATTTTTTGGAGTTAAATCCTCAATATCTGCATGCAAAGGAGGGATAGCAACATGTGCAAACAAGTCCTAATTCTGATCACTCATTACGAAGGCCAGTATTCATGCATCTTCTACAGGTGACTTAGGCTTCTTGAGAGCTTTAATTAATTCTCTCATTCCCTCTTCCTCAATAGAATAGTGTTGCCTTTTGTTTCTAACCATTACCTCTTTCCTCGACCATCTTGGAACATGTTCCATCAGATATTTATCCTTTGATGAAGATGGAGCCTATACTACTATACTTTTCCCCTTATTACTTCTCTTTGGAGTCTTCTCCTTTTGTGAGAGATCCACATTGGGCATCTTTGTATCTGTCAAGTCCACTGTCCTCACCTCTATGTCTTGAGAAGTCTGTTAAGGCTGCTCACATATTTGTCCTTCCTTTAACACTTCATTGACATGTATTTGTTGTGGCTCTTCTTCCTATTTAGGTTGCACTTGTTCTTCATTACTCGGAGGAAGAGGAGTAGTTGAACCTTTATCCACACAAAATGAATCTAGATTTGGTGATGGCAGAGCTATATCAGGTCCTTGTAGTCGTGGTGGTAGCTAATTCCAATCCTCTTGGTGAGATTGATTAGTCAGAGTATCCCTAATTTTATCTCCCACCAACTCAGTGCCAACCAGCATAAAATCAAAATCTAACATCTTAAAGATATTAGCCCCTTCATTCTCCAACTCATCGATCCATTATTGCAACTCATCCTCTGAAGTCATAGACTGAATAGGCTATGGAGGAATGGAGGGTGGTGTAATAGTGGAGCTTCTTCTCTATTTTAACTCTGTGGCCCTAGCAAGATGAGTCCTCTGACTCAAAGGGAGGTTGTTTTCTTCATCTTCATCAGCCTCTCCTGGAATAACCTCTGGCATTGATGGAAAAGGGATAACCTTTCTAATCACCTTTTGTCTCCTCTTGACTAGAGTTTTGATCTTTCATCTCTTAGGAGTAGATGGGGAGGCTTGTACCTCTTGTTCAGGTGGAGATACTTCTTGTTTTTCTACTTCAGCTCGTCCTTGCCCTTGTTCAATTGGTGGCACTTGAGGATTATCTTAGGTCTACATAATGTCTATATTCTCCACTCCTTGTAGATTCTTTGACCATTGCTGTGGTGGTGCTTGAGTTGTTCCTTCTGCTAGCTCAGCTTATTGGGGCGAAATTCTTTTCCTCTTGCCTTTACCCTTATGAGCCCTATAGTATCCAACTTCTCTGTCAAGTTGGTGCATTATTTCTAGCCCCACTAGAGATTTTTCCATGAAAGTGGGCATTGTTGCCTTGGCTCCTCTCCTTTTTACTGTGCAAGATGTAGCCTAGAAAACTACATTTTGAGGAACTGGATCCAGCTTGAATGGTCTTGTAGTGCCTACCTCTAAGTTACATTTTTGCTATCATTGCCAAACTCTTTTAGGCCAATTTTATGTTTGATGATTGGTACTATTATTTTAGAGATTATCAGATATTGTTTTACATTCAGTTTATTATATGATGAGATCACTTGGCACTCTATATTTCATGTATGATGATTATTCAGTGTTTTCAATAACTAATGATGATTAGTTAGATGGTTTATTATCACATATGTTTTATTATGGATACTTACCCCATATTGCATGTGTATGGTGTGCGTGTTTGTTTTCTTTATGTATGGCATTTTTGATGTGGTTAAAGAAGGGAGTCGTAGTCACCTGCTAGTTAGGATCTACACGATACACCACTTCCTGCCATTGCTTATTTAGGTTAGAATATTGTGTCTGTACATGCATGGATTTTATGCAGGTTGCAGGTACTGGGTATGGACTTCCCTGAATTGCCAGGATAAACGTACCCTATCACATTATCTCAATGGTAAGAGAGGGGAGATAAATCTTAAGTCCAAATCCTAAACCCTTTAGTCATTTGTCCTAATTGATAATTAGGACAAGTATCTAAGTCTAGTACCCTCTGAATACGTCATATGATGTTAATTTGTGATTATAACCCTTTGTTTGATTTAGTATGTGTTTTGCTATGATGGGTTTTCGTATGTTGTCTTTATGAGTCTTTGGTGTATTTTCTATTAATTAAGTCTAATTAAAATAGATTAAATTAATGATTTAATTTAATGGAAATTATTATGACACTTTAATATTTAATTGTATTTAATTAATTGAGAAATTAATTAAATAAAAAGAATTAAATTTGAAGATAAAAGTTTAAGGATAAATTTAAAACGTGATAATATTTATTTAATTTAATAATAATATATTTAGAGTTCATTTTTAAATAAATGCTAAATATTTTATCAATTAAGTTTCTAAAATGAATTAAAAAGTGAAAAGATATTAAATTATTAAAAGATTCTAGATCGCATGATGCGAGCATGAGTTGAAAATAAAAGAAATTAATAAAAAAGATAAAATAAGTGAAAATAATAATGTTATTTTAATTTCATAGAGTGTGCATGGGATTAAAAGTAATAAGGATTAAAAATAGAAGTCAAGTGGAAAATTAAATAAATTTATTTAATAATTCATTTAACGTGCATAAAAAGATAAAAGCAAAGATAATAAAAGTTAATTTGAAGTTGATTCTGGTGAGTGGAGAGTTCTCTCAAGTGAATGCACAATTAGTGCCCCGATTTGAGGAGAAAACTCTTTATGACAACTTTGGAGTTCATTTTTGAGGGACCGCGAAATTTGGAGACAATTTTTGGACACAAATTTTGGGAGACAAATTTTGGATGCGAAATTTGGAAGCGAATTTCAGAAAGAGAATTCTAGGAAAATTTTTAGAGAAAGGTTCTTGAAGAGGAGCGAATTCTCTCACAGTTTTCGGGGATTGCGTATTAGCATCAAGCTTAGGTAGGGTCTTATGTTTTGATCACTAAGTAATTACACAATTATCCTTTCTTGTCTTCTTCGTGTATGTGGATTATAAATTTGAATTCTCTGTGATGAAAGTTTAAATATTTCAATATTGTGAATTATTAATTGCTTGTCAATAATTTTTGTATACGTGAAGAATAATAGAGTTATCAGAAACCCTCGTTTTCTAGATTTAAGAAATTAAGATTTAATTTGGGAAGGGTTTGAATTTAAAAATGAAGATTCTAGATTAAAAATTCGAATGGTTGGAATTATTTTCTCTATCAGATTTTAATGGTAAATATCTATAAAAAGAAATTAATTAATTAATTAAAAATAAAATAAAAATTGTTTAATTATTTAAAATATTATTATGGGAAATCTAAAATAAAATGAATTAAATATCTTAATTGGATGGGGATTGTATCTAATTATACATGTTTGAAGGCGAGGGGGGCTTAAATTGTTTATTTAATTAAAGAAGAAATATTTTCTTAAAAATTATATATATATATATAACTTAATTGGGAGAACACATTTTTTTAGTTATTAAATATATATATATATATATATATATATATATATATATATATATATATATTGGGAGGGGGGGTTTAACCCCACCCCATCCCCTTATCTCTAAGTACGCAGCCTGCATGTGCAGGCGTACTATTGCACGCAAGCACTGCATGCGACAGTAGTCCGCCTGCCGCATGGCAGGCACCGTATTCTTTTGGCTGGCGGGCCCTAAACGCATGGTAAGTTTTAAATTTTAATTTTGTTTTATTACATTTTTAAAAAGTTACATTATATTAAATTTAATTTATTAATATTGATTTTAATAATGGTTATTTTTAATAATTGTTAAATTAATTAATATTAATTAAATTTAATATGGTTTATTTTAATTTAGTTATTAATAATTCTTATTTAATAATATGTTAATTATTAATTAATTAATATTTAGTAAAATATTAATATAGTTGTAGATTATAATTAAATTTTATTAAAAGATTTAAATTTTAATGATTAATTAAATGTTAATTATCTAGTTATTTCATAAATAACTAATAATTAACTTTATTAAATTTGATTTAATTGATTTCCAATATAAAGGGGAAATTTTGTTCTTATCCGAATATAGAAATGGGTTAATTGCAAGGGTTAATTCTGAAAACTTATTATTTGAAACAACTGGAACTTAAACCCTATTGTGTATTTCAAACCAAACCCAAACTATGAAACTGTATTGTTCTGTTTGTACTGATTATGCTTTGGGAGTTTTGGGGTTGTTTAGATGTTGACCAGTTTAGGTTGTTACCAGAGGCTCGGGGGTTATGTGATTATGATGTTATGATGATTTGTTCTCAATCTTTCTAAACCCAACCATGGTGATGTGTTGATATGCTCTATGATATGTATGGATTATTACTAGCTATTATTGCTTTCTAGTCTTCTTGTGTGAAGCTAAAGTGTATGTTTATGAGACATCTAACTTAACCATTTATGAGTCCTCAATCAATTATACTTGGGTTGCTTTCCAGTCGCCTTGATGGGACTGAAGTGTTTTCCTATGTTCTTGATGATGTCATGTTGTGACATGTTTTGACTTGACCTTTTTGGAGTCTTCGATCAATATTGTGATTTATTTTGGGATATTTTTCCAGTTGCTTGTTCAGAACTGATGGATATTGTAATTTATCATTGATGCCTTCAGTTGTTGTTAGAGAACTGTTGTGATCATTATGATTATCATTTGATGCTTTCCAATTTCCCATGGGAAACTGATGTGATTATTGTGGCTTATCTTTTAATGCTTTCCAGTCACTTGTATAGGACTGAGGTGACCTTGTGATTTGTAATTTCATGAGCCTAGGGTATTTTATTTATGTGTAGTGTCGAGAAGTGGATTGCAATGAGGGACGGGAGACCCGAAGTGGCTCTAGGGATGACTCATTGTAAGTTGTTTTTAATAAGTGATAACATTACACTAATTACTGACTTAATAAGATTAATTGTATGTTCTCACCCATGCCTCGAGTGCTAGTACAGACTAGGATGGGAGTCAAGAGAACACTTGGTTACGACCTTGCATTCCATAGTATGCCTCGTTAGTACGAGAGGATACTAGTGGATGCATGATCACTGGGGACTCGAGATTCCTAAGGGATTGCTTGGGTAACTTCCAACGTGATTCGTGTGATGAAACTTTCCTACTTGCATAGTAGGTTTCCTACATGTCTTTGTGTGCCTCTGGGTCTAGATGTCTATCTATGTTGGAACCTTTGAGTTAGTATACTTTTAGGATTTCCTATACTTAGAGAGTACTTGTGTTTTGTGTTTTGATATCCTGTTTGGGACTTGAGACTATCTCCTCAACGTGGTGGGAGTGGACCATTTAGGTTCCACGTGGTCGGGTGGTAGTGCTTTTTCACTCTTACCATTGAGATCCATTCGTAGTCACTGTGGCTGGAGCATTCTTTGTTGGCATTTACCTTCATTCTGTTCATGGATCATTATGGTGGATGGTTATATTTTATGATGGATGTTATATCTTTTGATGTATGGATGTATCTTGTATGGTGGTTGATTTCATTTATTTTACTGCACGTATCATGGATCCGAAGAGGATGATGTATTTCTATTTTTACATATGTATATTCTTTTAAGCCTTTCATACCCTGTGACATGTACAGTGGATGATTGAGCATTCTGAATTAATTTGCCAAGAGGCATTCTGAACAAATGTATATTATGGACTTTGGACTTTCTAATTATTCTTTCATGTGAATATTGTAGTTGTTAGATTTAGAATTAATTAAATTTAAATGTGACTCAACGTCTTGGGATCCTTAAGGAATGTAAACGGTTATGTATGTTTGTTGATGATTACATGTTATTGCTTCTGCTACTATGTGTTTGATGTTTATGTTATACTTTCTTACTTTAAAAAATATATTTAGCAAACTTAGTAAAACTTTAGGTTAATTCTTTTGGATCCCTTGGTAGGGCATTATAGGTCTTTTGATCTAGTCCTTGGTCAATTGGATAACATGCTTGTCCCTATGATTAATATCTAAATTTTCCTCCTCATCAATCTTTGCATTCATAATAGGTTGATCAAAAATCTTATCTCTATTATACAATGGATCCAGGACCTCTTGAGTATCTTGCTACACTATTTTTAAATAGACCTTTATCTTCAAGGCACTACTTATTAGATAAAGAGTCATCCTACAATAATCCCTTATACGGATTTCATAGTCATCTGTTGCATTCATCCAATGATCCTCTATTGCATCTTAATGTTGAAATTATTTCTTGTTACGTACTACACTCTTCCATTGTTATCAAAATAGGGATGAGGAGAGTTATATATTTCATCCAAGGGATATTGATCCCACTCAGACTCAAAAGTTAGAATATCATGTTTCTGAACCACACTAAATGGTCCTATAGTAATGGGCTACACCCAGGTTTTCTTATGTTGCTTTCTTACTCTCTCATATGCGGACAAAAGTTTTCATGCAATATGTAGCAATATTAGCCTATCACGTTGATACCTTGGGAGCTTCTTGGGATTGATAGTCATACCCGCTACCCTCAAATAACTAAATCTTTTAGATTGGATCTAGTAAGCACTGATTTCTATAATCTTTGTCGCTGCCTCATTTGACATCCTTTTCACATAATCCCCTTCAATGAACCAAATAATCCTGAAAAATAAAAGCACCACTCACTATTTTGTATTCCTTGCTATGTTCTGAAAGCTTTTTCTTCACCAACTGGGGGTATACTATATAAGGCCATGCACTTGCATCTTGCATGCATCCCTTTTTGAATAGTCCTTGATAGTCTGTCACTCTTGTAGCTAATAGATACACCAAATAGGATGTCATATAAAAATTTTGAGTGTTCTTGACTACCACCAGTTGCTCATCCAAGTTCTCACTAAGAATCAAAGCCTAATTAATTGGTATCTTTGTTGTTCAGATGGTCTCAATGAAGTGTACCATCCATATGTTCATGTGTCCTAATGTCGGTAACCCCATGAATCTACTCAAGAGTATTATAGAATAACTAATATCATCTTTCATATAGCCCCTTTTCATGTCCACTTTGATTGCTTTGCATCTAAGAGGAGTCTTCTTAATGAGATATGAGGATTGAATGATTTCAGATGCTTCCTCTCCATGTTCCCTGTACCACCTTTCTGCCTGATGATATGTCAATTAGATATAT
The DNA here is from genome assembly GCA_028749045.1 of Cupressus sempervirens. Classification (NCBI taxonomy): domain Eukaryota; kingdom Viridiplantae; phylum Streptophyta; class Pinopsida; order Cupressales; family Cupressaceae; genus Cupressus; species Cupressus sempervirens. The sequence goes on along the minus strand of CM053790.1, from coordinate 810,382,941 downwards.
TGTTCTACTCTCAGAAGATGGAATAGCTTTTCTATGTTCTTAGGTCTCAAATCTAGCATGATCTCTTAAGTTATTCTTTTCATGGCCCTTTCTTCTGAGACATAGTTCTCTGCCAATGTCATGATCAATTTTGAAGACTATACTGATACCGAGTGATACACTACATTGACTAACCCTGATATGATAAGAGCAGATATCATCAAGGACCTCTTGGTAGGTTTGTTGCATAGAACTAGGAAAGCATTCTTATCGATATGACCAAGTTTAGTGTCTTGGACCTCTGAATATCCATCCTGGAAGCGTGATTTTGTCGGAACACCTTGAAACTTGAAAACCATTGGTTTTGAGGCCATCTTTACAGTGAGGGAGGACAAGGAAGAAGCCATTGAATCTATACAAAATCAACATCTATTAGTCTGGAGGTAGAAAAAACTAACAGAAACCCTAATGGCGACAAAAATGCCACCCAAAAACCCTAAATTGCCAAAACTATCTAAAAACAATAAAAAACCCCTATAAAACACCCCAAGAAGACATATTTTGGCACATCTTGTGCACCTCTAAGGTGTGCTAGGTGCACCTTCTCCCTTTATCAAACTCTTAAAATGAGAGTGTGCACCTAGCACACCTCACGAGTAGCACTAGGTGCACACCCTTACAACACAAAGGTTTTGGAAAGTGATAGGAAAGAGTGCACATTTAGTGCACCTCATGGGGTGTGATAAGTGCACACCCTTTATCATCTTCAATATATTTAAACATAAGTAAGGGTGCATAGTTGCACACCTTGGATAGGTGTGCACCTTCGCACCTTTATCCCAGGTAAGTGCCTTAAGTTTTATTAGTTTTAGGTTTTGTAAATACAAGGTGTGTACCTTTACCCTAGGTGTTGATGCCTTAATATTTTGTGTGCATTGTGTGTACGTGAGGGAAAAGGGAACCGAGTGCAGTGACGCACCTCAAGAACTACAATGGTGTGGGTGTGTGGAGTGAAGATTGAAAAAAGACAAGGAAAGAGGGCAGGGTATTAGGCTTTAGAGACTCAGGACTTAGCGCACCTCTTGGAGGTGTGCAGCTACGTAGTTGTGTAGCTACACATTTCCAAGGGGTGTGCTCTCCTCTTTGTGATTTAGTGCACCAGTGCACCTGGTGAGGTGTGCTAGGTGCACTAGTGCACATATTTACATGCAAAAAATGATCTTTTTCCTTTAGAACATGGTTTCTAAGAATCTGGGTAGAGACCCCAACTTAGGAAAGAACATTGTGCAAAACCCTAAAAAGACTCAAACCTTGGACTAGGGATATGAAAAGATAAAAAATAAAGTAGGGGGTCCTCATTTTTAAGCAAAATGGGGTGTGCATTGTGAAACCACAACAACTTCTTTCTACAAACTCATCAATCTTCACATGTGCACTTTCTATAGCTTTGTGAGTAGCAATACTCAAACATTTCTATGCCTTACTCTTATTGGAGTAACCTAGGAATATACCTTCATCACCTTTTGCATCAAGTTTTCCATTCCTTACATCTTTCAAGATATAGAATTTGCTTCCAAATACTTTGAGATAACAAAAATTAGGCTTATATCCATACCATAATTCATACGGTGTTTTGCCAGTACCTTTCTTCAGTTGAACTCAGTTTAGTGTACAAACTACTATGATGATTACTTCTCTCCAGTATTTTGGTGCAATAATTTTCTCAATCATTAGTATTCTTGCACATTCCACGATGGATATATTCCTTTTTTCTACTATACCATTTTCCTCTAGTGTCCTAGGAGCTAATACTTATTCTTTGATTCCTCTTTCGTTGCATAATTCATTAAATTCATTTGAGATGAATTCACCTTCTCTATCTAATCTCAAGTATTTTAGATTCATTCTTGCTTCCTTCTCAACTCTAGCCAAATACTGTTTGAACTTTTGAAAAGCATTAGATTTATCTTTAAGAACATTACACTCATCATCTTAGAATAGTCATCAACAATAGAATGAAGTATATGTCTCCATAGTAGCTTTCTATACCTATTGGTCCACAAAGATCTGTATGAACTAGTTTTAAAACTTCTTAAAAATTGAAAGACTTACTTCTGAAACTTCTTTTACTCATCTTTCCAAATTGACATTGTTTACACATGGCCATCTTAGGTTTCTTCAAATTTTGTATGCCTCTTACTCTTTTTTTCTTTCTTATGGTAACTAGGTTATCAAAGTTAACATGACACATCTTTTTATGACATAGCCAACTTTCCTCTATTTGTGCCAATAAAAATGTATTTTTAGTGATATCTAGGTAAAATAAATACCTAAATTGTCTGATTTCCTATTCCAACTAGGTTTCCTTTACCATCCAATAGCCTAGCTTTGCAAATCATGAATTATACCTTATATCCTATATTGTTCAGTTGTACCACACTAAGTAGATTGTGTCTTAGCCCTTCAACCCAATAGACATTGTCACATTTGATTCCTTTAGTTAATGCTATGAATCCCTTTCCTTTTACATAACATAGTTCATTGTTTCCAAACCTAACACTTTCACCATCATAGTGTTCTAACTGTTCAAACTTTGTTTTGTCACTAGTCATGTGATGAGAACAATAACTATCTATGATCCATGTATCATTTTTGCTAACATGAGAAATAAGTGTCATCTTTTCATTTTACTCATTATCAGATTCATTCTTAACAATAATATAAAATATTTCTTCTTCATTATCATTACTATCAGAATCTTTAGCAATGTAACAAGATTTATTACCTTTTTCTTTGTAGTCCTTGAAGTTCTTGAAGTCTTTTTTGCCTTTGAACCTGTTATTTCTTCTCTCATATTTATCTTCTTTGTTTGGACATCTTGTAGCAATATGACCAACCTCTTCACATGAGAAACAAATCAATCGAATTCTGCCTCTAAATTTTCCTTTCCCTTTTGATATTCTTTTTGCAAGCACGACTTCAATAACTTCAAGGTCTTCATCTGTTTCATCTTCTTCTTCATTATCAACCTACTTTCCTTTTGAGTTTCCTCCTTTTCTACTAATAGTTAGTTTGGCTTTGAAAGGAAATTCAAAGTTTGCTAGGATTAAGATCATAGTTATCAAAGTTATCCAATTCAAAAGTAGTCAATCTTCCCACAAGTGCATCCAAGGTTATATCATTTTTTGAATTGCATCTCATCTCTTGAATTGCTAAAACTCTAATTGCATAAATAGGAAGAAGAGTTCTTAATAACATTTTTTTCCAATATTTCCCAATTTATCTTTCTACTAAGATAAAACCAAAAATACAAATAACAATTACATGCAAATATAAATAATATCAAAAAATAATAGATCACATAGAAGAGAATGCAAGAAACCAAGATTTAACGTGGTTCACCCAATCCCTAGGCTACATCCACTAAACAACAGGTCTAATATTATTACAATCCAGTGATTACAACATGATTACAATCTATAATCCCTTACAACTCAATACTGCCACAAGAAGCAATTTTTGCATCACCCACAATGAAACAATCATGAACCCTTGACCCTTTTTATACAAGTATTTTGTCGCTTTAGGGTTAAAATTAGTTAGAACATGTTGGCCATAAAATGTCGATATAGTAGTCCCAAAAGTTATGGAGTATGTATAGTGCTTCCCTAATCAGTCACCACAATCTAACAATCTCCCACTTGGGGACTGATTAGGCTCCACAGTAAACAACATTCTCCCACTTGGAGACTGATCCTGTAGCTATGTCACTACTCCATGAGGCTCCCACTAGATCAAACCACCCTGGACTCTACTATTCTTTTATTCTTGTTTAGTTTAGAAGTCCAACTCAAGCTAAAGAGCAATTCCTCTTAGATATCTGAGAATCCATTTTACTACATTCCAATGCTCAATTCCTAGATGACTCATATACCTGCTAACAACTCCTACTGCATGTGCAATATTTGGCCTTGTACATACCATAACATACATCAAGCTTCCTACAGCTGAAGCATAAGGTACCTTGGACATCTTGTCCTCCTCTTCTTATGTCTTTAGACACATCTCTTGAGTCAACTTCAAATGACTAGGTAAAGATGTGCTAACAGATTTAGCATTCTCCTTAGAGAAACGTTGCAACACCTTCACAATATAATCAATCTGAGATAATGTCAATTTCATGCTCTTCCTATCTCTATATATCTTCATACCAAGGATTTTTTTTCTACCCCCAAATCCTTCATAGCAAATGCATGTGCTAATTATTCCTTTAACCACTTAATGTGATCCATGTTAGACCCAACTGCAAGTTTATCATCAACATATAAACATAAAATAATGTAGCTATTATCATCCCGTTGGGACTAAAAATTGCAAGGTCAATTTTGAGTACCATTGAAAAACTTGAGCCCTATAAATGCTTTTAAATGAGATTGTACCCAACTATCAGTTTGAGGCCTAAGAGGTGTTTAATGCTTCTAACACCTTTCATTTAGTGTTTCTATATGTTCCATGAAGTTAAACTAACATTTCGAACCATTATGCGAAGTCCCATTTTGAGCTAGTGTCAAAATTTGTAATTTTGCCTAAGTGTCAAATAGCGATCAAAGGCCTAGTTTGCATTTGAATATCTTTTACCCAGGAATATTTCATGACCTACTACTTTGGGGATGTTTAGTATTTATATCAAAGAACCTATGTTCCAAGTTTCAAGTCATTTTGAATCCATTTGACTAGGTTTCGAACCCCTCAAAGTTGGTCATTTACTGTTTTGTGCATTTGTGTAGTTGTTCACAATTCTGGGAAGCCTTGTTCGACCAATGATATCTTTGACCTAGTTGACCCAAATGAAGAAATTCTTTTTGCATTATGTTCCAGGGGTCAGACATTTCATATGTGCCAATTTTGAGATCACGATGAATCCATTTGGTCAGTTTGCTAACATGATTAAAAACCCAGTTTGCATTGTTTTGTTACGGCTAAGGTATCCAGATTGATTCGTACCCCTGTTCGGCATGTTATAACTTTGATCCTATGATTGGTAAGCCTAAATGGATTATGCTATCATGTTGTGTCCTAAAAATCCTTGAAGTATGCCAGTTCTTAAGTCATGACGAATCCATCTGCATACTTTCGTATGTCTGTACATTTGCCAAAAATTACTTTTTGAAACATTTCCCAGTTAAAATTTCCAAGTGCCTGTTTTCGAAAATTTGCCAAAAGCATCATGTGATTCATCATGAGCCAAAACCATAGATTTATATTCTCCTCATGGCAAAGAACCTATATCCTTGTTTTCAGAACCCCAAGTGATCAGCAACCTAGTTTTATAATGCCGAACTCGAGCCCAGTTTATGTTTTTTAACACTATTTGCCTGCAAGATAATTGAAGTATGGATGTTCGGCAATTAAAATATTTCAACTGGGAATTCGTCATGGGCTAAGAATTTTTAGTATGATAGAGTGTGTAGGATTGAACACTCATGCCAATTTTCATGGCTGGTTACTTGATTGAATCAATTTTTAAGGCCAGTTGACGAGTCTCTAGACACAAATTCACAATTTGCAAAATTGACTAAAAGTGGTCATGGCGAATGTCTTATTCAGCAACAGTGTTTTCTTGCTAGTCACAAGTCTCTAGTTTGTGGATTAAAGAAGATATTGTGAGAATGAACTACAATCTTCTTCCTATTTTTCTACATCGGCAATAGAGAGAAATAGGTGGCGATTGAGCTCTCATATGGTATGGTATGAAATGCTTTGAGAAAATAGCATTTTCATTTTAAGGCACAATATATGTTGATGGGATTTTGAAGACGGTTTCTAAAGCTAGAAAGTTTTAAGAACTTATTATTTAAATAGCACGTTATATGTTTAATAAACCATTTGGATAAATGTTTTTCTTCAAAAAAAATGTGCTAATGTTTATGATAAATAAACATTCAACATATACAATAAGAAGCCCTTTCTACTGGATGATTTTTTAATATATAAGGCAGCATTTTCTCAACTCCATCTACAGCAAGAATGAGTTATATAAATGGAACTCTGAAGCAGGAATTTGTACTGAGGGTTATTGAAGTGCATCATTATGTCTTGGAGAGTTTTTAGAACCATACGCTCTTTCAAAAGATTTTACATGAGGCATTTCAGACCTACTGTAGCAAAGGACCTGCAACAAACTTGACTGTAGAGTTGCTCTCTACATTTTTCAATAATTTACTAAAGAAAAGAAGTACTAAGAAACTGAGTGATAATGACATTGGTCTTGCTCTTGAAAACGTGGTGAAAATTCTTTCAAACTTTGAAGATAAAGATTTATTTGCAGAATTCTACAGGAAAAAACTTGCTTGTAGATTGTTGGTTGATAGAAGTCCAAAGGACTGTAATGAATGGAGCATGTTCACAAAATAAAGAGCACTGCCCACGCCCTGAAAAGGAGAGTCCAAGCAATAGAAAAAATGCAGGAAGACTCACTCTTATGTGAGCAAGAAAAAAATCACCAGTAGACTACTGTCTACACCCAATAATGTTAAGAAGGCTTAGCATTAAGAGGAAGACCCACCCTCTAAACCATACCTTGCATAGAAGTCAAACCAGAGCAGCTGCAGGCAGAGCATAAAAGCAATAAAGCTTTTAATCCCATATTCTTTGTGTACAGGTAACGTAGTGGTTTAAATACAAGTGCTTACAATAATCCTGATGTCTTAAATGATTGCGCCTTTTGTGAAGGCCATGTTGTGATGCATGGGGCCCTCGTAGTTGACCTGGACATGACAGTTGGAAGGAGACATTAGCATAATTTTACGCAAAGATGCAAGCATGATGATGTGGCACGCAAAATGAAGATGACATGAGATGTTGCCACATGTCTCGATCCAGCGGTGGGCACAAGCCTGCAAAACCAACATGCTCAGGAGATAAAAAATGCGTGAATGTGGAAAATCAACATGTGGCAGTGGGCCCAACTGGCAATGATGTGGCAAAGACATGCAGGTTCAGGTGAGATGTATCCAGATGACGACATGTGGCAAGATCAATGGTGTGTGCAAGCCCGCATTACAAAGTTGTAGGGTAGTTAAGAATTGCAGGAATGCGAGATGTTGCCACATGGCAGCGGGTCTCACACGTGGTGACATGGTGCTCAGGAGTAGGTGGTGATGTGGCAGTCAGGCGGGCCAATCACGAATCGACAGGTGGCGCTGGTCAAACTTGGGTTGACCCCAGATTTGAAGGATAGAGGAAAATTTTGAGGAGTTTTAAAAATGATTTTAAGTTATTTTTCAAAAAGCATGTCACATTCATATTTTAAATTTAAAAGGCATTTAATCTAAAGTTTCAACTTTAGATTATTTCAAATTTTTCAAATTTTAAATTTTCAAAGCATGCAGACCTGTGTTTCATACCAGAGGAGTATTTTTCAAAATGAAATTTAGAGGGTTTCCGAGAGGCTAGATATGCAATGTTATATATCTCTAGAACTGGGAGAGAATGAATTTTTTGATAATGGAGTCAGATTCTACACAAGAAGCCATTTGTTTGAGCTACACAAGGTTTTCTCTTAGGTTCCCAACTTGCAACCAAATTTAGGTATCAAAGTTCAGTTGTGATTTCCAGTGAGGTATTGACCTGAATGTGGGTAAAAGCGGTGAAAATGCAATTTGGGGTTGAATGTAACCACTTTCAAGTTAGTTGAATCAGGATTTCATGAGCATTTCATGAGGTTTTCAGATATTTTGATTGCAGAATGCTGTTCATCATTAAGCAGAGATATTTTCAAATCAGTTACAAGGTAATGATGAAATCAAATCAAATCAAAATGGTAGAGAGAAGAGAGAGGTTTTTCAGTTGCAAGAGATGGAATTCCAAGTGGATAGATGTCAGTTGCAAAACAAATCTGGGAATTCATCTTGACTATATCATTCTTTCTTTCTTTCATTTGAGGGGGTTGGCAGTTTTTCTCTAGATATACCAACAGGGTTCTAGTTCTACTGTTCAAACCAGGGGTTGTTGATGGTTTTGCTTCCTGTCTATTGAGCTAAGCTCTAGCAGTGAAGGCCACACACCTGTTTATGTGTAGATTTTCATTTCATTGTCATGTATTGTTATTCTAATATACTGGAATTTGATGCTAGATCATGTGAATTGTTTAGAGTTTCATTTTGTGTTACCAGTTTGTGTATTTAGTCTTTCCAGGGACAAATACAAAAGGGGATTTACGTGAGTTATCTGAGTCCTCTTATCTTGTCTCCTAATTCTTCATGTGTTAGTAACTTTGGGATTAAATGGATAATGTTCATTTGACTTAAGGCAGCTTGGATGAGTTGTATGTCAGATCTTTGTTGCTTTTGAGTCAAGCAATCAAGTAAATGCTTCATCATTCTGGTAGGGTTTTTGGGTGCATGAAGGGGATATTGCATAAGTATGGGATTTGAAGATTTGAGTTGATAAACTTGATTGTAATGCAAGCAAGTTAGGTCATCCTGCTGGTAATGAGGCACTGATCACTAAATCGGATGCAAGCTAATATGAATGTCGTTTGCTGAAAATCATTTTAATCAAATCAATTCAATTTTTCATGTTTTGTAGTGGGCTGAAAGGAATTAACCCTCACTCTCAACTTGTGAATATCATAGGATTTGTAATTAGCTATTGTAGATCAATGTCATTTCATAAGTCATTAGGAGATATAAGGGTTTTCATCTGCTTAATAGATTTAGGGATATGTTTTTACATGGGTATGGTATCAATTGAATCTAAGGTCTACCCGCCTAGGTTTAGCGAAGCCTAAAGTAGAAGAAGGGTCATGCCTTATAGTTGGCCCGGTGTCTGAAATGGCATGTTGAAAATGGGAGTTAGCTACCCCTAGATGTGTCATATTCTCATTGGGATAATTGAAAACCCTCCAGCGTTTTCAAACACCAACACATGCAACCTCTTAAAGTAAACAAAATTATATGAGTGACACCTATTATATCCATGCTCATGCATAAACCTAACAAATTTCATATACCATTACCGAGGTGCTTGCTTCAGGCCATATAAACTTTTCTTCAATCTTCACACTAAGTTCTCCTTACCTTTGACCTCAAATCCACGTGGTTGTGCCATATAGATCTCTTCATCCAAATCACCATGAAGAAAGGTTATTTTAACATCAAGCTACTCCAAATGCAAATTTTCAGTAGCCACAATACTTAAAACAATGCAACTAGAAGTCATTTTAACAACATGTGAAAATATCTCATCAAAATCAATGCCCTTTTTCTATGCAAATCCTTTCACCACTAACCTAGCTTTAAATCTTTTCTTACCTTCATCCTCTTCTTTTAACCTATAAATCCACTTATTCTATAAAGCCCTTTTACCTGCAGGTAACTTTCATAAATCTCATATCTTATTTTTCAGCAAAGAGTCCATTTTGTCTTTCATTGTAGATTCCCACTGAATCTTAGTATCTACCTGCACAAATTCATCATAACATTCAAGTTCACCAACATCAATAAATAAAATAGAATACAAAGAAGGAAAAAAATCTTTCTAGAGGTCTACTTAGCTTTGTTGATTTTCTAACATGCACTAGTGTCTGTGGTATTTGTTACAAATCATGAGGAATTGTTGGAACATCATCTTTTGGAGTATCATCTAGCACTACATAATCCTTTTCTTTCTTCTCATTTTGTTGTAATAGATCTTTGCACAATACTTTCTCATTGACTATGACATCCCTACTTCTTATAATTTTAGGATTTTCAAAATCCCAAAGCCTATAACCAAATTCATTAATACCATATCCGAAAAATACACATTTCTTTGACTTAGCTTCCATCTTGGTTCTATTTTTAGAATCTATATGAGCAAATGCTTCATAACCGAAGGTTCTAAAAAAAAAAACTCACATTCTTACTAGTCCATGCTTCCTCTGGAATACCACAACCCATAGCAGTAGAGGGACCTTTACGAATCAAATATGCAACAATATTGATAGCCTCTTCCCATGTGTGTAAGGGAAACCCTACATGCAAGCTCATGCTCCTTACACACTCCATTATAGTCTTGTTCATGTGTTCAACCACTCCATTTTTCTATGGAGTCCTTGCAACAATTTTCTATCTATGAATACCATTAGTGGAGCAATAATTTTCAAATTGATGACTGCAATACTCACCACCATTATCAGATCTGAAACATTTTAATTTCCTATCAATCTCATTTTCAACCAAGAATTTCCATTTTTTAAAAGTTTGAAATACATCAAATTTTTGTCTAAGGATATAAACCCATACTTTTCTAATTCCATCATCAATAAATGTAACATAATAATGAGAGCCACCAAGGGAAGATACCAGAGCTGGTCCCCATACATCTGCATGCACAAGCTCTAATTTCTCACTTTTATTTTCCTTCCCAGTCTTCACAAAACTCACTCTCTGTTGTTTTCCATACACAACTTTCATAGAAATCCATATTAACACATTTCATACCTAGTAAAACTTTCTTTGAATGAAGTACTTTCATAACTTTCTCACTCATGTGCCCAAGTCTATTGGGCCATAACATTGTATCATCATCTACAACATTTATTTGTTCTCCCTGCTAAACTGTAACAATTGTTCCTGAACATTCATTTTTCTCTAAAATAATTAAAGTAAAAGGAACAATAGGACCTATACAAAGATATAAGGTGCTTACTTTCACACCTTTTTCTACTACAAGGGAACCTTTTGAAAACTTATAATTTTTATCATTAAAAGTAACTACACAACCCTCATCACCAAGTTCCCTGCTGAAATTAAATTCCTATTCACCCTTGGAACATGTCTTACCTCATGTAGTAGCCAATGATTCCCATTCTGCAACTTGATCTTAATTTTTCCCTTTCCAACAATCTGATAGGGTTCATTATCACCCAAATAAACAAGCCCAAAATCTCCTTGGACATAATCAATGAAATAACCTCTATGAGGTGTAGCATGAAATGAAGCATCATAATCTAAAACCCATGAATCATCAATACTTTTGAAAGACAAAAGCAAAGCATCCTCTTTAAATTTTTTACTTACGACATTTGCCTCCTTGTTCCCTTACTGTTTATCTCCTTCATTTTTCTTTCGAATCCAAAAATATTTCTTCTTATGTCGTGGTTTCCCACAGTACCAACAATCATTTTGTCCTCTTGATTGAGATCTCTTCCCCTTTGATTTTCCTCTTGATTTCCCAAGATTTCTAGAATTATTTCCTCTCTTAGTTGTTTTGTCTTTTCTTTATGCATTCAAACCACTTCTGGATGTAGACCCACTTGAGAATTTCCTATGAGTTTCCTCACTCAAAATAACACCGATCACATCATCATATTTTAGGGTATTAGATCTAGAAATAGAATTACTCACAACCATTACCAAGGCATTCCAACTTTCAGGAAAAGAACAAAAAATTGAGAGAGCCATAATTTCTTTTTCAAAATTAATACCCACAGAAGATAACTGACTAGTAACAGTATTAAACTCATTTAAATGATCTACAACAGATCCACCTTCTACCATTTTCATATTAAATAAATGCTTCATGAGAAATACCTTATTTGAAGCAGAGGGTTTTTCATACAATTTTGCTAGGGTTTCCATCAACTCTTCTATCATCTTCACTTTTGTAATGTTAAATGTCACTGATGGTACCAAGCATAATCAAATGCTTCCAAGTGCCTTTATGTCTAAAATCTCCCAGTCCTCATTTATCATATATTCCCTGGTTCTTAGTTTTTCCTTCCAACAACTTCCATAAATCTTTCTGATAAAGATAGTCTTCCATTTACATCTTCCATAACTAAAATTTTTGCCCATTAAACTTGTCAACCCTCAACTTACCCTCGTCTGTCATCTCTCCCACTCAACCGTGAGACTGTCTTGCAGAGGATAATTGAAAAAAATAACCTCACTCTGATAACACTTGTTAGGATAAAACCACAAACAAAAATAACAATTACATGCAAATATAAACAATATCAGAAAATAATAGATCACATAGAAGAGAACACAAGACACTAAGATTTAACATGGTTCACCCAATCCCTGGGCTACATCTACCAAACAACAAGTCCAATATTATTATGATCCAGTGATTACAACCTAATTGCAATCTGTAATCCCTTACAGCTCAATACCGCCACAAGAAGTAATTTTTGCATCACCCACAATGAAACAATCCCTAACCCCAAGCCCTTTTATACAAGTATTTTTGTCGCTTTAGGGTTAAAATTAGTTACAACATGTCAGCCGTAAAATGCCGATATAGTAGCTGAGGAATTATGGAGTATGTATAGTACTTCCCTGATTATTCACCACAATCTAATACTTTCCTCCTATAGTTTTGATTGCACTCACACTTTCTTTGATTCTTTCACTATATTGGATAATATTTTCACCTTATTTCATTTTCATTTGATCAAACTTGCATTGTAAAATTTTTGCCTTAGCTCTTTGTGCATTTTTACCACCTCCATAGACTTTCTACAGTTTTCCACATTTCAAATGAAGTAGGACAATCTTGAACCTTATCAAATTTAGAATAGCTAGAGAGGAAGCTATATCAATCATCGTTATATTGTAATCTTTTGCCTCTTTCATCTGTTCCACACTCATAGGCTTAGATGGTGACACATATATGTTTTCCAAGTAGAAAAAACCAATATCTCCAATGGTTGATAGGTGTAGCTTCATAATTCCTTCCATGCTAAAAAGTTTTCTCTGATAAGCTTGGAAATATCCCATGTGTATGACATATGGATCTTTTACTTAGGTCTTTGAAACCTTTGCTACAAGCACCAAATGCTCTGATACCAGTTGTTGGAAATGAAGAGAGTATATGAGAGGGGAGAGGTGAATCAGTTACCACAAAATAATTCCCTCTCCCTAGATGTCAGATCAATATGTTCATTGATAATGCAATTCTTTATCCAACTTGGTTAAAATTAAGTTCTTGTTGTAACTCAGTTAACAAAGAAATCTTATAAATATTAATCTGTTTAACCTTTAGTAACTTAGTTTCATAAACATAAAACATAAAATAAATAACATGAACATAGATGACATCAAGATTTAACATGGAAACTCAATTTGGGAAAACCACCATGCAACTAGTTACGATATTTTCACTCTTATGAAGTGAGCCCTGTTAGGAGCCAACCCTGTTAAAGGTTATAATACATACTATTAAGTATGACCTTGATAGAGTATTTAAATCACCCTGCTAGGAGTGGCTTGGCTAGAGGTCTTCAAACACTTCAATCTTAAAATGTCACCTTGTTAAAGGATTTACAATTTGATTGGTAAGTCAACCCTATTAAGAGATTTCTTCACTTCTACAATGGTTAGAAGGTAACAATAGTTTGACCTAATTTATGAAGAAAGTTATTTTGCAGATTCATATATCTATTTTGGCCTAACCTCTGGATCCTTTTGATCAGAATATTCTTTGTAGCTTATCTTCCACACTTTCTTGCTCTTCCTTTTTCTTTGATCACATATCCATCTTATTCCACATCATACATATCTCACACTTTACATTGCACTTCTTGATCTCTCTTATATATCATAAGCTTTGTCAAGTCAACTTGAATACCTTTTCAAATAATCATTAAACATCCAACAAGTCAGCCTCAGTTAGTTAAATAATTAATAAGTGTAATATACTGACTCTCGGTCAATACTAGAAGTTCTTTGATGCCTGACAACTTGGTTAATACTGGAAGTCCTTTGATGCTCGACCACTCAATTAATACTGGAAGCTGGATATCCTTCATTGTGTGACTGCTCGATTAACACTGATTAACCTTCATTGCCTGACTACTTAGTTGATAGTGAATACTACAAGTTCTTTATTGCCCAACTGCTTGGTTAATACTGACATTTGTGTAATATTAATGACGATATACAATTTGAAGAATTGTTTCCAAAAATATATTTGTCTTGTGCAAGCTTTGGCATTTGGTGGAGAGGAGAAACATTTCCAAGGGCTTAACCTCCCAATCATGGACCCTTAAATATCCCCACACATTCTCATCTGAGAAATGCCCTCCCTACCCTAGAATTAGGCTTCAGACAACACTGCCCTACCACTGACTGTGTTGTTAGACAAAGCATAGAACCTCATGCAAGCATGAATTGTTATCCTCATCTTGCAGATGTAATTGAAAAGCCCAAAATAAATTGGATAGTAGAAAACATGGTGAATTTGGAATATCATGAACACTTGTCTCCTGGAAAGTATATGGAGAATGAGCACTAGTCTATCTGTTATACTCATAGTATGTCACTTGTGATATTTTCCAAGAAGAAGAAAATGAAATAGAAATCATGGAAGCTAATAAGAAAGGGAAACAATTGCATGGAAATGGAAAGAAAAAATATAAAAGAAGTCCACTAAGTGCATGCTCAATTAAAAGAAAGATCAAGGTGGTAGATAAATAGCCAAGCATTGGTTCCAAAAAGAATTATAAAGGCATTAGCTCAAAAATAATTAAACTCCATTGGTACAAATATTTGAACATAACATTTTAGAAATATAAGCCCAATGAGAAAGATAGAAAATCACTCAAAGTAAATCAAATGGGCCCTCTACTCCATGGAACAATAATAATGATAAAGATTCTCCCTCCAAAAAGATTTAAAAAATATATATGTATATATATTGGCATCATGGTACCTATCCACCTCTATTTGTATGTACACATATACGTGCACATGTGTAAATTTAATCTTTTATTTCTTTTGTGCCATTATATTGATTTACGCAAGCACACATGTGCACATACATACACATATACATGTATATGCAAGTATAGGCATCTTGATATCATGGTGTCGATATATATATATATATATATATATATATATATATATATATATATATATATATATATATATATATATATATATATATATATATATATATATATATATATATATATATATATATATATATATATATATATATAAGCATAATAGGAGGCTCCACAATAATCTCAAATAAAAAGTTAACAACTTGTCTTTTTTAATTTAATGCTTAATGTTTTCTTTAGCTAACAAGTGTTATGAACTGACGAATTAGCTCATGGTTGTCCCCTAGTATACCCTTGCTTGTCTCGCCATTTGTCCTTGGTTGTGTTGGTTTAAGACTCTTGCTTATTTTCTCAATGATAGGTGATGCCCTGTGCCTAAATCCTTTTTGGCAATGCTTCCCCCCCTTTGATGTGCTTCTACAAGGAAAATAAATTTTCCATGATAATATCACATTCCTCAATATAATCACAATTACTATAACAAGTTATTATTCATAAACCATCACAATAGCTAACCACCATATCACTCTAACTTTCTAAGATTTCAAGATAACAATATAGTAATATCATAACGATTAACCAATATATCATCTTCATATGAAATTATAATGATGAACCATCTTACCACTTCACATGATCATAACTAATTTTACCTGTCAATTGACATCAAATGAAATCTCAACGACTATATGAACAATTTTTAAATGAGCTAAAAATTGGGATGTAACATACTCTTCCCCTTGTGTTTCATATCCTTGTAAAAGGAGATCAAGTTATCCAAAAAGGAAACCCTAAAGGGGAAACATGTATTTAATAATACAAACAATTATTAAATGTCAACCATGCATAAAGATAAATAGTAAGATGGGAGAAATTGTAAATAGCCTTTTACTCTAATACCACCCTTAAGATCAACAACAATATAGCTACAAACAATGCATAAAAAGAAAAGAAAACTACAATGCAGAAAGAAAATTTGAGTCCTGATAAAAAGGCTAGATGAGGCACCCAATCACAATCAAGTCTCTATAATGTGGAGAAATAGAGTAAAACACATGGGAAAAAATCTACTCCAAAAAGAGATGAAGAAGCAAGCTACAAACTTAGTGAAGGATTGCAAAAGTCTCTAAAGTAAAGAATGTCCTAGAATATAGGAACAAAAGAGTGATCATGAAGAACACCACTGAAGCATGAAGAAGTTGTAAAATCAATCAAAAAGTAACAATAGATCTGAAGAACCTCCACTGAAATAAAACATGATTGGGTAGAGAAGACTGTAATGTGCATGAGTGCCCTCAAATAACAGTACTTGAATTAAGAGGCAAACAAAGGAAAACAAATAAACTTGAAGATATAGATGATATAAAACACCAAGGCCTAAAGAGTTGATCAATTAAACATGGAAGGTTGTCTCCAAAATATGAATGAAAAAAAAAGTGACCATATGGTATATGATCCATCTCACTGAAATGCATAGACACCCAACCATTGTATCCACCTAGTACATAGGAATAAATACTATATACATAGCTCGCTCCATCAAACCAAGGAAACATAAGAAACAACAGGTGAATTCTTCCCTAATGTAGACAATGGTGAGGTGGCAGGAAATTGATAAGAATGACCAAGAAGAATAACATGCCAAGGAACCAAGATCAATATGCATAAAGACTACATAATAGTGTGGTGAGGTGATCACGCTCTAGACAGAAATCACAAGGCTAATGTCATAGAAGGAAGACTCACTTGAAAAAAGTAGATGACAAAAAAAAAACAACAACCACCCATGACAGTTTATTAGTAGTGAACATACAAATAAGCATAAGATGATATATCCCAATTTAGAATAGATAAAATGACACTTTATCTTAGTGCACTTGTATAAACATGCTTACGAAAGGTGTCTTAAATATCAAAAGAGACATAAGGCTAATAGAATAGAAAGTACAACTCAAGATGAGTTATCCCATGTAACAAAAAG